>CM073590.1:239218100-239285600 GCA_037074705.1 Zhengitettix transpicula | reverse complement strand
TCTCTTTCTTCTCTTTCTCTTTCTCTTTCTCTCTTTCTCTCTTCTCTTTATCTCTCTCTCATTCTCTCTCCCTCTCTCGTTGATGAATTTTGGGATTTTTAAATTCATATATCTTACAAAGTAACTCTTTTTCACACAATATTTTAATTGTCCAGTCTTAAAAGGCCATTTTTGTCAAAAAAAAGTTTCCCCCCCCCCATTTACATACCCTGGATTCCTGCCTAAACATTTTGTACCTAGGCGTAAAAAAATGTCATTAGCAACAAAAGTGGAATTTGGAACGTCACAAAAAAAAAATTAAACTGAGTGTTCACACTAATGCCTTTAGTTTGTAACCACGTTCACCCATCCTTGTCCTCCTCAACCACCAATCGCCCCCCCCCCCTCCCATTCTATCTCTTTTCTCTCTTCCGACACAAACAACCACATCACATCATGTCGAAACTGCAATAGGTAAACCAGCCCAGATCAAAGACTTTGGCCCTACACAAACAAAGCTTCACTTGCACAAACGAGCTTCACCCCCACATGTTGTTGTCACCCTGTTCGAAACAATCCTACGTGGCCTTTGGTCACAACAGAAAGAAAAATTTGTTCTTATCACCTTGCGGCATAAATCCTGTATCAGAAAAAAAATCATAAACGAAGAAACCGTAATTAATCAACTAGAGTCGTTCAGATTCAATAAGTGACATATAGTTAAGGGTAGTCCGAAAGGCCAATGTTAAAAATGGGCGATTTTTAGGTACGTTTTTCTCAGATACATCACTGAAATATTCACAGCTTATTTTTTAACCTTATGGCACGTGAAAAGATAAAATTGATAGTAGTGAACCAAATTGTAATGAATGCTGTATAGGGCAAACAAAACGAGCTTTGGAAATTAGACTTTAAGGAACACACGAAAGCAATTATAAAACTTTCGAACCATAATGCGGTCAGTACCGACGGACTGGAGGAGAACCGTGATTTTTGATTGGAAAAATGTTGAGATTTTTTTTAGGTATAAAAGGAAAAATCTGTATAAACGCAATTTGTCTGAAAATTATATACACAATAATACAACTCAAATAATGATACAATTAAATTACCCTAAATTTACAATGCTAAAAATTTTGTTGATTTTAATTTTTTAATATTATTTTTGTATAATTGTTGGGTTAAAATGTTAGTTTAGTAATTTCTGATGATGAGGGACGTCACACATTGGTTTGCGAGACGCGGTCCAAGGTTCACAACTCTAGTGAGGGTCTTCTAAAGCTTTGTGTTGTTTTTTTCCTCTCTCAATACGATGTGAAAATAGTTTTTAAGTGTTTAGCATATTTTTCTGGCCTACTTCTTCGATACTGTTTTTATTATTATAATTATTTGGACGTCCCTCTTCCTCCTCCTCCTTCTTAAAAATTTTCCCTTACCTCATTTATCAATTTTTATTTATTTTTAAGTCTATTAATCCTTCAGAGGATGGTTTATACAAAATATTAGAATTTGTATGTCAGTGACAATCCATGTATAATATTTAGTATCTTATAAATAATGCAGTTTTCTGACCAGTACCAGAAAAATACGTTTCGGTACGTGTTTGTACCTTCCTCAGGTCGTTCCTGCGGAGAAATTTGTTTTTATCGAATAAAAAAAACAACTAATTAATTTTACGAAAGTGGTGGTGGAACAAAATATTGTCAACTGACCAGTGCTCTTCTCAGCACCTGACGAAAGGAACAAAGGATCCCTTAGAAACGTTGAGTGGTATTTATATTATCACTTTTTGTTGTTGTTGTCTGAATTGGTTATCTTTTTGATGTATTAAAATTATCTTGTGATTACCGTCGTGTCATCTCTGTTCTTCATTTTCGATAATTATCCATTTTATATAAGATTACCCGTAAGCCTGTGTTGGGGCCCCGTCGTCGAGGAAATCCCATTGCGGATGGCGGAAGAAGGCGACTTAGGAGACCAGGGGGAGAGGAGGAGTGGTGGCTATGGGGGGGGATAGAGTTGAGGAGAAGTTGTCCTTTGACTACGACTCAAGTTAGTGGTTGTTATAGACCGAAATTGGGGTGACTATAAAGTTGGGTCTATTGTAGGAGGGGACGGGACGTCCATTTATGTCTGTTCGTGAGGGTAACGACTTCACTACGGGGGGGACCGCCGCAAAGTGTCTCTATGCTTCCTCAGGAATTAACAGGGTATTTTATTTATTTTAAAACCTCACAGACTTTAAAAGACAACGTAACATTTATATAGTAATAGTTATAATGTTTGAAAAACCCGACTTTATTTAACAACCATGTCTAAATTTCTTTTTCCACCATTACGCTGACGAGGAATCTTCTGCTGATTTTATTAATTTTAATTACGTATAATTATTCGCTGGGATGGGATGAAAGCAGATGCAATACGTCGACTAAGAATCTCTTTAACTGGGTTTACTTTTTGAATTTCATCGGCGAGGCTGAAACGTCATTCAAAAATAAAATTAAATCTATCTATATAATAAAAAAGGGAGTATATTTGTATGTATGTATGTTTGTATTTACGTTGTTCTTTATACAAATTTTATCGCGTGGACAGAATGCAACAAAAATTGATATACGTATTCTGCCAAAATCGAGAACCGGTACTGTGGGGGTGAGAAACCCCTAGAATAAACGTGGAAATAATTATAATTGAAATAAGTTACGAATTAGTGTTAAATTACTGCGCGAGACGATGACGTCATAAGTTTTCAAGACATTGACGCATCCTAAATATAGTTCTGTATTGCGTAATGAAATAAAGCAGAAATATTTTTATTTAATGCAAAGTATACATGTGGAAAGAATTATAATTAAAAACCGTGATCATTAAATATTAATTTACTGCGCGCCAAGAGACAATGACGTCACGCGAGAGAAAGACGTTACTACGCAACGAACGAAGGATATTATTAGGAATTAAATAAAGCAGAAATATTTTCTTTAAATAAAAAGAATAATTTTATGCAGCAATACTCCATCGAATGGTAATAAAGAAGAATACGAATTACTTTACCATCCTTGGGGGAAAATGTAAGTTAATTTTCGCGCTGTATTAGTTGTGAGTCTAGCTAACAATTACATCAATGTAATATTTCGTAATGTATGAAGACTGAGTGACGATTATATCCTGAAATACTCAAGGAATATATTTAAGTATTCAATTAAATACTTTTTCGAGTTTATATAAATAAGTACACGAGCAACGCCGGGCACCCAGCTAGTTGACTAATAAAGTCATAAAAAAAATTTTTTTTTCTCCATACAATTCAAGAATTACATGTCATGAAATTGCAACAAAAAAAGAACATGGGGTAATACTTTTTTTTAAATCTAAAATAAGATGGAAAGAAGGGCGTGAGAGATACGACAGTTTACAAGGTTCAAAAGGCATTTTAATTGAAAAATTCTCTCTAAAGAATAAAGGAATATAATTTAAAATTATTTGATAACGTGGAAGGAAAATTTTAACAGAACGTTAAAATCGAGTGGAAATATTTTCTGGGATTTTGGTTTTCACTTAACTGAAAAAAAAAGGGTAAAAATAAACCGAATATGGAGAGCAGAATCGATTCAGTAAGCTGATATACAGACATTTAGGTCGTTTGAGAAAAAAGTCCTTCTTTGCATCGTGACACCTGCAAATGTCATGGAGTATTACAGAGTCTGTTAGTAGACAACTATCCACCAGTTCTGCAGTAACCACCACAGGTCCATTAAAATAATCAAAACTACATTCCTCCAACCCTTGTCACGCAAGTTGAGAGAAACGTATGAACCAAAAACAACAAACAATTATAGCAAAATGAGCGCTCAAAGCTCGTGGGGGGGGGGGGGGGAAATAAAATTCAACTCGTACATTTATGAAACGAGGTGTTATCCCATTCTTAAGTTCTCCTCTATTTACAGGATAATTTAAAGGTGATGCTGCTTCGGTTGTTTTCTTTCTCAACACGAATTTCCCCGACAACTATTGATCTTGGTCTTACATCAATAAATTATCAGGGCTACTGAACAGGACGTCGGTCACCTTCGGAAATCGTCGGCCAACATCGGAATTGAGTTATAAATTAGTGACATAAAGGACGGAAACTTCGGTCATATTCGACACACATCGTCCAAATTCGGCATTAGGTAAAACAATTTACATGAGTAAAAAAAAACCTTCAGTAGACATCGAATTTTGTTTCTCTCTTATTTATAATCTTACAATTGTCATGTGTACTGAGTATTAAGAAATTTTCCTGAAGGAAACATCCATTGTTATTTATCCATTTTTTTTATTTTTTCACTTTTCGTTCTTTCCAATGTCTTTCGGCCATATTCGTTTAATTCTTCAGGTAGTAGGACCAGTATTATATAATTCCGTTTCAATTTCTTCTTTAACGAAGGGCTTGTCTGACCTTAGTACGCTTCCTTTGGACTGGAACCTTTGATGAATGCTCAGCGATCATTGTTTTTATCACAGTCCATATTGGCTTCGTATAAATATTATTTATTTTTGAGGGATAGTGTTGATCTATCACTAGAGGAGGAATTTTTTAGTCACGTTGTCTCCTTTTATTTTTCTATATGTGTCTCTGAGGTTTGATATGGAGGGATGAGGACGTTGTCACCGCTTGACATCATGTGGTTTTTCCACTGAATGAACGTAATGTTAACTGATTTTGATATCTTAACATTGGTTCGGGTGCTGCAGTACAGATCAGGGAAAGCAGTGGTCCCAAGAACACTACTTTGAGGAACATCAGAAAGAAAAATAGAGTTGAACTGGATTTTTCTTTATTGAAGATTACTGGAAAATATCTGTTTAAGATATTTATTTATTTGAATTAAACGAACTTATCGTCCATTTAAAATTTCCAGAAATAATATATTGACCGCTTATATAAATGTATATAAAATACAATTTTTTAAATAATGTATAGTAAAGTTTCACAACAGTTATTCGTAAATATAAATATTTGTATATAATAATTTCATTTATTGACAATAATTCGTGATCATGTAAATAATCAGAAGTACGGAACAATACTTCGGTCACCTTCGGAACACATCGTCCAAATTCGGCATTTAGTAAAAAAAATTTGCAAGCGTATAGAATTCGGTGACTTTCGGAACACATCGTGCTTCGGCCACCTTCGGAACACATCGTCCAAATTCGGCATTTAGTAAAAAATTTGCAAGCGTATAGAGTTCGGTGACTTTCGGAACACATCGGCCAAATTCGACATTTAGTTAGAAATATTAGAATTACTGCAGAACAATACTTTAGGCTTCTTTCGCTCACATCTGGCGTCTTCGGCATTGAGGATTTGAGCGTTTATGTTACCTCCAAATAATAAAGTCCTGTCCTCCATTCTTTTCTCTAGTATTTCTCTCATTTATTAGGTAATATTAATGTAGGGAGAAGAATTTAAACTTATTTATACTCAAACATATTCATAATAGTACGTATTAATACAAAAGAAAACATGATTAGTAGCGAGTCCTGGACGGAAGGCATTGCCTGTTAGGTACTTAATGGAAGAGGGGTGGGGGAAATGAGCAATTTAGTTGTATTCCGACGATGACAGGAGTAGTAGAGACTGATTGCCCGAGTCTGATTTCAGAGGAGGGGTTGGAGTCCGCGGAACGGCTTTTGTGGACCACCACGAGGACGGAGGACTTGCTGCTGTTGTTGAATTCGGCCGGCCGGGGCCCGGGGGGGGGGGGAGGGGGGATGGAATCGTATAAAGGTGTGTGCGTGAATGTGAGGCAAATTGGAAATGTAAATCCTCCGATAGAGTGCAGGAAATTGCAGCCAACACAACATAAAAGAATTTTTTTTTTGTATTTTCGTCAGTGAGCCCCACACGCAAAATTGCGACGAGGACGAATGTGCAGTAGTTCATTAGTTAAAGAGAAAACTGGGGGAAATCGATATATATATATTACTAGCTGAACTTTGGAAACGTTTTCCCGGAATTATTTATTGACTGCAGTTAAGCAGAAACGGTTGTCTGCGAAAGCACGTAATAATTAAAACTCCGCGAAAAACGTCAGCAGTTACACGATGATGTTGAAGTGTGGTGCAACAAAACTTTGGAAAAAAAGAACATTGGTCATTTATTAACAACAAAATTTTAATCATCCAGCTTTTTGTAAAAAGAAATTAATAAATTTCCTTTGGCAAATGAAAAATTCAGTGATAAATAAGTGAAATGTAAAGATTTAATTAATTATATCTTAAATAAAATAAAACTGGAATACATTTGCTCTTTTCTAATTTTTTTTCGGGGCATTCAATAAACTGCAGAAATAGGTATTTTTTTTGGAGGGGGGGATAGGGGGTTGTTTATAAAATAGTTGTTAACTAAAAATTCCAGAGAGCGTTGCGATTGATTGCTTGATTTTTGATTAAGAAAAATTCACTGACAATCAGTTCTTTTTTTTTTTTTAAAAAAAAGAAACTCATGTTCCTACTTTGGATATTTATTTCAGCATGAAACGTAGCTTTTCTAAAAAAAAAGTGTACTACTTGTCACGTAATGAACTGAATCCGGGATATTTTTAAATGAAAAATTTTTTTTTAGGGCAACAGGCTACATGAGGGTAATCCACATTGGGCAACTCCCCTTTAATAGCATAGGAAGGGATTTGAAAGGGGGGATGCTGAAGGGAAGAGGAAGGTAGTCAAGGGTTAACTAGGGGCCCCCGGGCTATATTTTAAGGATCCTACCTGGCATTCGTCTAAAGAAATGCAGGGAAAACCCTAGAAAAACGTGCATCAGGTAGGTCGGGCATTGGGTACTTGTCCCACGCCTTTCCCTGGATAGCGGGAGAGGAGTTTGCTGTGGGGACGCAGCATTCCCTTCTCCGTGCCTCGACCAGTTTAGGAGGCAGCTGGCCGACTGTTCCAATGCGAATAGCGGACAACTCTTACCGTATGCCCAAGGTCTGCGACCCCGCAACATACACCTCACAAAACAGGCTGAGGTGCCTCGGCTTGTGGGAACCTTAGTTCAAAAACGGAGAGGAAAAGGCATACCAAAAGGTAGCCCCTTCGTATCTCTCCTAAAAGGTTCTGCCTGCGAGAGAAAATCCCTCGCAGGTTACGTCCCGTAAATTTTTTTTTTTGCAAGAAGAAGTGTTAAATAATAAATAAAACAGATTGTACATGTGAGTATTTATGTTCACTCGTGGAAAAAGAATTGACGAAACGTAGTACACATGTTCCTTCTGAACCGGAAACAAACATTGTGAGGATGAGACACGTTTAACACCTCCCCCCCCTTAGGCTAAAACGGCCGATATTTGGGTCGAATATATAATTTTTTGGGGGGAGTCAATGAGATTGTTTGAGATCTGTATAATTTCAATCCCTTTAGTCACTGGAATAGAGCACCATTTAGGGAAGGGGTGGACGGGCGTTACATTAAAATAACGCGAAAGCAATCGAGATTGGAGTCGAATCTGCGGTTATGCATATCGCTTAGTTTCATTTTGACATTGAACTTGTCGTTTGAGAGGCACTTCTAACCATTGGTGTGGGGGGCGGCGAGGGGGGGGGTGGAAAAAAGTTGAGCGTAGAATATATTGTACTCGTGGAGCAATTTAGACGTAATTTTGTGGTGTATTGTTGTGAATTTTTTTTTTAAGCTTTTCAATTGGAGAGAGTATTTTTATGTCTCTTTACTCTTTTATAATATTGGGAGCATTTGCGGATATACCAGGAAGTTCTTTGAAATGAAGCGGTAGTTGGGTTAATTTACTTCTTGGCTAATTGATTAACGTAGAATTAAAGATTTTCTCAAGGGTGATACAAACAAATACCCGGGCAACGACGGACACCCAGTCTAGTCTAAAATAAACTACAACTTGTTTACATTTGGTGTTTATTGAATTCTCCGAGGAATTCGATAAATGGTTGTGTGTTGTTTAAAGGTTATAAAATAAGATTGCCAAATAAGAATTCCAGAGAGCGCTGCGATAAGGTTACTTGCTTTCTTATTAAGACATTCTTTGACAATTTCTCCATAAATAACTCACGTTCCTGCTTTAAATATTCATTTCTGATGAAAAAGAGTCTTTCAAAATTGTCCAATAAAATAAACTGCATTGAAAATATTTTTGGAGTGAAAATAATAAATCTTTTTTTCCAAAAAGTATTGAAATACTGATATATTTTTAATATAATTTTAAGGTCTAGTAAGTTTTTATTAGTGGGTTTTCTTCGTTTATTGAAGAATTTAATAGTGCTATGGTGATAACATTTAAAAATAGTAGAAATATTTCACTAGAGAATGGAGGTTGTTCCAGATTTTAAAAAAATATATATCTGAAAGGGTTAAGTTTCCTCTATGTTAAGTATTCTGAGCATAGCATTGCGGGGATGTATAACTCGTAAATACTTCTAGTTTGTTTGTTAATTGATGTTTCAATTTTTTTTAAAAATAGAGGACCTTGGGCATACGGTAAGAGTTGTCCGCTATTCCTGTTGGGAACAGTCGGCCAGCTGCCTCCTAAACTGGTGAAGGCACGGAGAGGGGAAAGCTGCGACCTCACAGCAAACTCTTCTCCCGCTATCGGAAGGGCGTGGGACAAGTACCCAATACCCGACCTAACTGATGCAGGTTTTTCTAGGGTTTTCCCTGCATCACTTTAAGGCAAATTGCCGGGTAGGATCCTTAAACCATAGCTTGGGGGCCCTAGTTAACCCTTGGCTACCTTCCTCTACCCTTCCGCATCCCCCCTATGCTATTAAAGGGGAGTTGCCACCATGTGGATTACCCTCATGTAGTCTGTTGCCCTAAAAAAAACGAAGATATTTATAAGAAGCCTTGAAGGAATCCCACAATTTTATTATTTACATCTGTGTCCAATACAATAGCATCAAGGCCAAGAAGAATGACGGTAACAAAATAGTCTGAAGCTCTGTTAATAAATAATAATGAGAGAAAATACTTAATTACAGTAAAATTATGTACATAAAAACATGGAATTTTATAAAAATAAATAAATACGATTGGTAAAAATATAAATTAATTATTTAAGGATTTTTGAAACAATATCTATGGAAGAGTTTGAGAGGAAATAGGGGTAGTCTGTAGGTTAAGAAATATTTTGTCCCTTAAAGCTGAAAAGAAACCCCCAGAATTTATGTGACTAGTAATTCCTCATATACATTACTGTTTGGTAAAAGCAGTGATGTTATAAATAAATGAGAAGAAACATGTAATTGAGGATGAAAAATAAATATTGTCAGATTCAAGGATAGGTTCAGTAAAGTAGAATTTTTAAATATTAGGGAGTTAATTTTTATTTGTAGAATAGATAAGGTGGGGGGGGCAGTTCCCCGAGTATTTAAATATTTTTATTAAAAGAAAAATAGAAGTCCATAATCATAACAGCAGGGAGGGAGGGAAATTTGCTTTTTATTGATCATCTGAATCTAAGAAGGACAAAAAATTTAATGTTTGATAGAGGATTAATATTTTATAATGATGTAAGAGTACATAATAGTTTAAATTTATTTTTTAAAAAATTGTTAGAGATAAATAGTTGTATGTATGTTTGTAATTATCTCTAAGCTTAATTGTAAAAATTAATAAACAAAATAAAGGATTTAACGATATATCGATATATCGAACCGAATAGTAACAAATGAAGAAACGCCAACGATCCCTATAATATTATAAAGACAGTCTTCGGGGGCAACGAAATGGTGTTTATCCTTTTATTTGATTTAGTAATTATCAATACTATTTTTAAAATTTATTGTGAATGTTATTTCAGACCATTTTGGAAGGATTAATGCATCATTCGATCTAGAACGACCTACTGTTGTAGTCGATAAATACAGAGATAATCCTTGCTATGTACAAATGTCGAAATATTTTATTATCTTTGATACTTTCTATAATCACCTTAAATAGGCCCGTATTATTTTTTATTCGCGTACGTTATGGAATGAATTCTGGGATTTAAAGAGAACAAATCCACAGGAAAAAAATTCATAATATTTTTTTCATAACTGGTGACAGAATTTAAATTTAATCGCTCCCCCCATTCCGTACAAATAACAGCATAAACCCTGGGAAGAGAAAAAGCGGAACTTGAGGGATATCCTTGGAGGGGGATTTTTGTCTTTAAGGATCGTTGCCTTCAGGGGAATAACGCCAAGTTTGAGACCATTCAAGTAGAAAGGTCCTGAGGGAGTTCACTGGTGCTGGGAATGGGGAGTGAGAGGGAGGAAAAGATCGCCAAAAGTAAAGAAAGTGTTGTCTTGGAGGGAGGGAGGGGGAGGGGGAAAGAACTGTCCTAACTACGCCGATTCGTTCTTATTGCTTCTGCTGAAAAGTCAAACTCACAAGCAATGACTCTAAAGGTCGCATTTTCTGGAATGGACTCATAACAAACCAAGATATTGCTGTTGTACATAGACAATTACCTGGATAGATTCATTAAAGAACTCTCAAGTCCGTTAAAACACAGGAACTTTTTATTTTAAATTGTAATGATGTTAACAACAATAATATAACGACGATACTACATTTTTTTAGGGTAACAGGCTGCATGACGGTAATCCAGATGGCGGCAACTCCTCTTTAATAGCATAGGAAGGGATTTGAAAGGGGGGGATGCGGAAGGGTAGAGGAAGGTAGCCAAGGGTTAACTAGGGCCCCTGGGCTATGGTTTAAGGATCCTACACGGCATTCGCCTAAAGAAATGCAGGGAAAACCCTAGAAAAACCTGCATCGGGTAGGTCGGGCATTGGGTACTTGTCCCACGCCCTTCCGATAGCGGGAGAGGAGTTTGCTGTGGGGACGCAGCATTCCCTTATCCATGCCTCGACCAGTTTAGGAGACAGCTGGCCGACTATTCCAATGGGAATAGCGAACAACTCTTACCGTATGCCCAAGGTCTGCGACCCCGGAACATTCACCTCTCGAAACAGGCCGAGGTGCCTCGGCTTGTGGAAACCTTAGTTCGAAAACGGAGAGAGGAGAAGGTAGCCCCTTCCTGTCTCTCCTACAAGCTTCTGTCTGCGCCAACACAACCTTTGAACTAAGGTTCTCACAAGCCGCGACACCTCGGCCTGTTTTGAGACATGTATGTTTCTGGGGGTCACAGATCTTGGGCATAAGGTAAGAGTTGCTCGCTATTCCCATTGGAACAGTCGGCCAGCTGCCTCCTAAACTGGTCGAGGCACGGAGAAGGGAATGCTGCGTCCCTACAGCAAAACCCTCTCCCGCTATCGGAAGGGTGGGGGGACTAGGAACCAATGCCCGACCTTCCTGATGCAGGTTTTCTACGGTTTTCTCTGTATCACTTTTAGTCGAATTTCCGGCAGGATTCTTAAAATATAGCCCGGGGTTCCTAGTTAACCCTTGGCTACCTTCTTTTACCCTTCCGCATCCCCCCTTTCAAATCCCTTCCTATGCTATTAGAGGGGAGTTGCCAGCATGTGGTTTACCCTCATGTAGCCTGTTACCCTAAAAAAAAAGGTTGTGTTGTCCATCCAATGCTAGAAAATACCTACTTTTGACTTGAAAATCGGTAAAATATGTAGACTATGATGAAGGCTACAGTAAAAAATTAGTAGTGTAATTTATTATTAGATTGAATCATCCTGAAGCATGCGAGAGGTGACTCACTCCATTGTCAGTGAGCCTGGACAGGGGGGGGGGGGGGCGGAAGAGACCCGCATGGTTTCAAGAGCCGCAAGCAACAACGCGTCAATTACCAAAACTAAATCTTCTTCACCCATCCATTAGTAGTATACTTCCCTTTATGTGTTTCAATTTGTGCACAATGAGAGTCCTTTCTATTCTGGTCTTCAATCAGCCTCCATGTCTGTTAATACCAGTTGTTTCTAAGTCCAGCGATAACTTCTCTTGAAATCTGCGAAAATGAATAAAGAGGACCTGAGGGGGAAGAAACGATACGACATCCATCGCACCAACATCCTTAAACGTCAAAACCAGTTGTCTAAATCCTCCACGTACTTGACTTATCAATAACCTCAAGACGTTTCTCACAAACATATTTTTTATTTTAACGTCCATTTTTCGTAATAAAATATAATTAACGACCATTAACGAGGTTTTTTTTTATGATTCAAAAAATGAAGTAAAATTCGAAGACAGACTGAAAAATTGTGTGATAACAGAAACAGGCTGACGGTGGTATAAATATATAGAGAGAAACGTTCTCTTCAATAAAAAAAGTAATAAATTTTTAATCCTAAAAAATGTCAGTCAGTAGCTGTCAATTATATATAATTTATTACAGAAGCACAGAATGATAGTATGTTCGTAGTTTCATTTTTTAAATATATATTTTCCGTATTGTTCTTACTTGTCCGTGCTGTCTCTCTTACATTTTAATCTTTTTGTATATTCCAAACTTCTCTGTCTAAAGGCTCTTCTCCTCCAGTTCCTCTAATCCACCATACTTTTTATGTCCTTACTCTACTTTGTCTATCCATCTGTTCCTTGGTTTTCCTGCCTTTCTTTTACCTCCCATATCATTGTATAATGCATCCTTTCCTTTCCCATGCTTTGCACGTGTCCTGTTCATTCAATTCTATTTAATCTAATAGCTGTTGCGATGGTTGGGTCTTTATCTCGGTCGTATATTTTGTTGTTATATCTGTGTCTCCTTAATTTACCTCAGCGATATCCATAACCCCGGATTTGACTCCAAACTCTGTTGTTTTCACGTTACTTTTATGTAACATCCTTATAAGTGCTCCCCTCCAATGCCGTAAGGGTGTTGAAATTATACACACAAATATCTGGAGAATGTCTCATTGACTCCGAATATTTTTTTTCGGCGAATATATCGGCCATTTGATCATGATTTAATATTTACATTTCCGTCCAACTTCGACGGTTCGAATTAAACGGCAAGCTGAATGTCATAATTAAACTCAGCGACATCCATAACCCCCGGATTTGACTCCAATCTCGGTTCTTTTTTCGTTACTTTTTTGTAACATCCCATCCTTAAAAGTTCTACCCTCCAATGCCGTAAGTGGGTTGAAATTATACACAAAAATATCTGGAGAATGTCTCGTTGATCCCGAAAAAAAATTTCCGACGAATATATCGGCCATTTTATCATGATTTAATATTTACACCTCCGTCCAACTTCGACGGTTCGAATTAAACGGAAATCTGAATGTCATAATTAAACTCAGCGACATCCATAACCTCGGATTTGACTCCAATCTCGGTTCTTTTTTCGTTACTTTTTTGTAACATCCCATCCTTAAAAGTGCTCCCCTCCAATGCCGTAAGGGGGTTGAAATAATACACAAAAATATCTGGAGAATTTCTCATTGACTCCGATTTTTTTTTCGGCGAATATATCGGCCGTTTTATCGTGTTTTAATATTTACACCTCGAAGGTTTGGGTTAAACGGCAAGCTGAATGTCATAATTAAACTCAGCGACATCCATAACCACCGGATTTGACTCTAAACTCGGTTGTTTTCGCTTTATTTCCTTGTTGTAAGGCTACTCCACCTCGACCCCTAACGGTGCTCCCTCCCCATGCCGGAAAGTGTTGAAAAAATAGATAGATATACTATTAATCTCATGGACTCCGTACAATATTTATCCGACGCGAATATCGACCGTGTGTTGTTGTTTGAAAATTTCCACCCCCGTTCCTGGGGGTCGTAGTCGTGTCTTACTCCAAACAGTATTCGTTTTCAGTCGCAATGAACGCTTTGGTTAAATTTTCTCCCAGTGAGTGTGCGGAACATGTATGGAATTTAATTTATTAGATAGACGTGTGAAATTCTGCTTTAACTTGTTTAATTTTCTCTTCAGAAGAGTAAAGGAATTATTAAATCAATTTAATATTAAAATATAAACATGTTCTGATTTTGTCGTCTAATTTATTCATCTTATATGGATTAAATTCTTCTACTTCTTCTTTAAATTTACACGTCATATAATTTTTTTTTATTTCACATGTCGAAATATCAATTACCTCTAAATTTTCCCTATTTTCTGTTTCAGGTGAGGCGAAATTCCCTTTCTTCTTCATATCTGCATTTCTGTAAGTAATTTGTTAATTTTCCTTAATAGGTACAGTATTTGCTAACATATTCTGTGTTTTTTCCTGATAATTATAATTATGTTTACGTATTAAATAAAAATCTCCTTCAACTTCTGTGAAGGAAATGATCAGAAAAATATATTTTGTATGTTTCACGGCGCTTCTTAAACAGCCATTGCGTTCCTTTTTCAATTAACGTGTAGTAGAAATGAGTGTTTTGCACGAATATTGCAAAAATATCTTGTTGTTGACTCTACATACTTGCTACATACTTTCCAGTTGTTGTTTTTTCGGTTCGTGCTCCCGATTTATTATTTTCTTTCTTTTCAATTTTATTCTTTGTCTTGTTGTTTGTTTTTCGACCTCCCAGAGAGAGAGAGAGATTTCAGATATCGGAAGGCGTCGTGATAAATGTGCAACGGGTCAGACAGCCAATTAGCAAGACATACAAATTTATATTTTTTTTTGTCTCTCTCTCTCTCCTTTTTTTCTTTCTGAATCTACTTTTATCATTCTGCCAGTTTTTTTTGCTCTTCTCGTCTGAGCGGTTGGGATAAAGTTCAATATATTGTGTCAGCAATTCTGAAGCTCCCGGGAACATTCCGGGATATTAATTTATTTATATACCTGTTCTTCACGCAGTTGTTTCTTAAAAGAATGCATTAATTAAATTAAGCATTTTTGAATATTAGTTTAAACCCGTTCACCAATGCCGAAGCTTTAAAGCAATCCCTTAATATAAAATAAAACGATAATTAATATTAGACAGTATGTAGTCTGCGAGGGCTATTCTCTTGCAGGCAATACCTGCGAGGGATGTTCTTTCGCAGGCAGAACTTTGTAGGAGAGATACGAAGGGGCTACCTTTGGGGATGCCTTTTCCTCTCCGTTTATGAACTAAGGTTCCCACAAGCCGAGGCACCTCGACCTGTTTTGAGAGGTGTATGTTCCGGGGTCGCAGACCTTGGGCATACGGTAAGAGTTGTTCGCTATTCCCATTGGAGTAGTCGGCCAGCTGCATCCTAAACTGGTCGAGGCACGGAGAAGGGAATGCTGCGTCCCCACAGCAAACTCCTCTCCCGCTATCGGAAGGGCGTGGGACAAGTACCCAATGCCCGACCTACCTGATGCAGGTTTTTCTAAGGTTTTCCCTGCATTTCTTTAGGCGAATGCCAGGTTGGATCCTTAAACCATAGCCCGGGGGCCCTAGTTAACCCTTGGCTACCTTCCTCTACCTTTCCGCATCCCCCCTTTAAAGCCCTTCCTATGCTATTAAAGGGGAGTTGCCCAAAGTGGATTACCCTCATGTAGCCTGTTTTACCAAAAAAGAATCAAAGCGGAAATTTATACGGGGGTGTTAGGGTAGGGGGGCGGGTAATAGAAATCCGAGAAATAATTACGTAAGCTGTTACAGCTTCAAAGTCCGTAATGAAGGTCTTTATTTATTTATTTTCCTCTTCTCATCCCTTCAAGGTTCTAGCATAATTTGCGTCGTCGTCGTCGTCGCAGCTTTGAATGAACTTTTTCTTCATCAAACTCTTCCGCGACTCCCTTTAAGTTTTGTTATAACTTGATCGATTAATAACTGTTGTTATGACAAGCGAGTAATTTTCAGTTCCCCTCTTCGCCCCCTCCCTCCCTCCCCTCAGACAGACGTTTAGAATGAATGTGAAATTAATCTCCTACTACCGCCGTTTGTGACGGGCTCAGATTTCGGGTCATTAATCAAAACCACAGTCGAAACCACTCACTCACTCACTCGGAGGACAGACATCTGATAGCGTGTTATAACTTCAAAAATACTGATGAGAGCCGAATCGATCAATCGTCGATTATTTAAGGTAATGTATTGTAATAATCAACAATTAGCCTTTATTTACTTTTATTTTAATTTAAAGAATTTTAAATATATAATAAACAACAATAATGCGTTAATTAATTTAATTTGCCCCACGTTGTGGTAGTAAAAATGTATTAATCAAATAATAGAAGTTTTTATTAGATGAAAAGATCGAAATTAACAAACATAAGATTTATTTATTTTGTGGCAACAAAAGATGATTACAAACACAAAATTTGAGATCTTTCTCTCTCTCTCAGGGCCTCTACTGGGTTTGATAATGGACACAACAAATTGATTTAAAAATCTTATTAACAAACAGTTCACATTTACCTAACAATACGTCTAATGAAATAAATTTAAAATAAAATAAATTAACTTTGATTGACAATTACAAGAGAACGAAATCTGACTCTATCCTTTAATTACGTTTACAATTAACCATTAGTTTGGTTGTGTTACTTACATCTGTCCAGCTGGTACCAGCATTCCTTTTGGTTTCGGAAGTGCACTATTGCATAATTATACACTGATTCTAGAAGTAAACTCACAGACTTTACACTATTGAAGTCAACATTGATAGGCCCCCAGGAACTCGGATGATCCTCCTGAATGTCAGCTATCTGATGTCTGCTCGCCTTCCTTGGCTGGCTATAGACGTAAACTCTCTTAGACTTAACTGGCTGGCTGTAGACGTAAAAACTGCTTGCTTCCTTCCCTGGCAGGCTATAGAAATAAACTGCTTTTACTTAGCGATATTTACGAGGTAATACTTCCGTGAATGTTTTTTACTTTGTCTTCAATTCACAACTCTGTTTAATAATACATTAACGACGGCTAGTCTCTGCTCTAGTATTATTTGTCCCGTCCTCTGAAATGTCCCGCCACCAACTAGCAGTTATATTATTTGTTCTCCTCCTCACGATGTTTTTCCGCCAACTAACTATCCTAGCTCTCACGAGTTTGAGCGCGGTTACGCCATTTTTGACTTTTCGACAAAGGAAAGTGAGCTCGCTTCTCTCATTGTTGCTTTGTTCGATCAGACCGCTAAAATGGATTTCTCAAACAATTCAAATTTTATGTCCAAACAATTAATGGCCTAATTAATTGGCATTACAGTATATCAGAAACACTCAACTGTCATCCTGATATCTGGATCAGAAGAATTTTTCTTGCATTTCTGTAGTGTTCAAAATCGTTCGGTCAATTATTTGGACTTACGTAAGAGGTAAAGTAGACTTCAAAAAATATACTTCTTCAGTTAATCGAGAAAATATTAACACAGATGAAAAATTTTCTTCCTCAGACGGTCTTCCCCCCCCCCCACCCCCCACTCGAGAGAGATAAAATACTTTGTGACGTGTCGCATTTGAATCGTAAATGCGACTTCGCATTATCTCGTTTAAGAAATTTCCTTGAATTTTTCATAAGGACGAACGCCGGGAATCGCCTTCTTCTGGAAACTCGATATTAAACTTCTTTCTCGCCTTTTCGCAGTTCCCCAGCGTGTCCATCGGCGGCGCTTCGTCCCAATGTCCCTACGCGTGGATGAGTCTTAAGAGCCTTGACGACGTCGTCGCAACACAACACGCGCCATCTCTCGATATCTTCCAACTATTTTATAATCACCGATTAAAACAAGCCTTGCCTGAAGGATACTTGAGTCAACTGTACTATGATCCCCGATAAAATTATTTTTATTACTGTTCAATAACTGAAGATTAATTTCAGTATTATCTTCAATATGTCAAGTAAAAGTCGTCTATATACGTGTAATTTTGAATAAGATAGTTAGCCAATTCAGAAGAAAAAAAACACCAGGTACAATTCCAGAGATGCTTCACATTAAATCCAACGTCACAGCTATGAATGCACAAACAGACACTATGGAACTCGACAATTGCTATGATCCCTTATTGTTACGCTGAACTTTCTTCGGCTCTCCCATTGTCGTTGCATTTTCGCGCGCTTTTGAGGTTTGTCAACTGACCAGTGCAGTTGTGTCGCTCTAGGCTCTTCTTCGCACCTGACGAAAGAGGAACAAGGATCCCAGAAACGTTGTGTGGTATTTATATTATCACTTATTTTGTCTGAATTGGCTCACTGTCTTATTCATTATTTTCTATCACACGTAAATTTTTTCATTTTATATGTAATTTTATTGTATGACGTCAGTGGTACTTAGGAAATATTTACCTTTACCTGCTGCATCGAACTTGATTAGCCGACTAAATGAATATTACTTACTATCCGTCTTACTTTAGATATTTTTTCATGTTTTCTTTTCATTTATAGCAAGTTCCACTTCCGCAATTACTTTTCCCGTAAGCTTTTTTGTTCTTTATCAGAAACTGTGTGCCTACCCTTTAAAACTTGTCTAACTATTAATTAACTTCTAAAAATCTTAAACTGTGTACTTCACAACTAGAGTCCATCTAATGTTGTCTTCAAGATCTTTGTCCACTTCACTCACGCACTGTGCTCTGCACTTTACACAAGATCATCTCGTTTTAATTTTTTTTTTCAATCTTCTGGGACGGTGTTGACCTTTCAGAACGTGACGGACCTCTGAGTTGATGTGGAGGTGAAGCCTATCCTCAAGTTTCCCAGCATGCATTTTTATTTCTTCTTTTATTGGTTGGAATCTGGAGATACCTCTAGAGATCTGAATTTCTGACATACCATGGAGGCGTTCACAATGTTTCTTAACACTTTACTTTGAACACTTTGTATGCACTTGATGGTTCTGTCACAGGCACAGCCCCCAAGCTAAATACGTTATATCCACGTTGGTTTAAATATGTGATTTTAAATCAATAGTTTGTTGGGAATTGAAAGTTTTGAGTTTCTTCCAATTAGCCAATAGTTATGTCTATATTTTGTTCTTAGTTCAGATTTTTTTAACATGCTCTTTCCTCCTAACTTTGGTGCCTAGGTGCTTGGTGTTGTTATCATGCGGCTCAATAGATCCATTTATATTTAGTGACAATCTGTCTTTTTATGGTTTGTTTGTAAATACTATATGGGTAGATTTCTGCACATTCATCTTTATCCTCCACTGTTTAGTCCAGTCAGTTATTGCGTTGCTGCCTTTTTGTAGACTTATAGTTGCAAGGTTTTGGTATTTTACTACTGCAAGTAACGCGGTGTCATCTACATATGTAGCTACCTCAGTTCCTTTCAATTTTGGAATGCCACTAGTATATAGTGAGTACAGGATAGGACGCAGGACGCTACCTTGGGGCACTCTGGCTCTTTGGAATATCGCTACTATATAGTAAGTATAGGATAGGTCCCAGGACGCTACCTTGGGGCACTCCGGCTCTTTGGAATATCGCTAGTATATAGTAAGTATGGAATAAGGACCCAGGACGCTACCTTGGGGCACTCCAGCTCTTTAGAATATCGATAGTGTATAGTAAGTATGGAATAAGGACCCAGGTCGCTACCTTGGGGCACTCCGGCTGTTTGGAATATCGCTACTATTTAGTAAGTAGAGGATAAGGATCCAGGACCTTGGGGCACTCCGGCTCTTTGGAATATCGCTACTATATTGTAAGTAGAGGATGAGGACCTAGGACGGTACCTTGGGGCACTCCAGCTCTTTTTAATATCGCTAGTATATAGTAAGTAGAGGATAAGGACCCAGGACGCTTTCTTGGGGCACTCCAGCTCTTTGTAATATCGCTATATAGTAAGTAGAGGATAAGGACCCAGGACGCTACCTTGGGGCACTCCGGCTGTTTGGAATATCGATAGTGTATAGTAAGTATGGAATAAGGACCCAGGTCGCTACCTTGGGGCACTCCGGCTCTTTGGAATATCGATAGTGTATAGTAAGTAGAGAATAAGGACCCAGGACGCTACCTAGGGGCCCTCCGGCTCTTTGCAGTATTGCTACTATATATTAAGTAGAGGATAAGGAGTCAGAACCCTACCTTGGGGCACTCCGGCTGTTTGGAATATCGCTACTATATAGGAAGTAGAGGATAAGGACCCAGGACGCTGCCTTGGGGCACTCAGGCTCTTACCTCTTTCAGATCAGAATATTCATCTTCTTGTTTAATTCTGAATGGTCTGTCTGTGATGTATAATGTTAATATCTCTACAAGTTTCTATTGCAGCATTTTGTTTTGTTTATGTGTATCAAACCTTCATGCCATACTTTTTTGAAGGTTTGCGAAGCATTTGCTGAGCATACTTGTTTTTGTTCTAGAGCACATTCAGTAATATCGGTTATTCTATGCACTTGATCTATTGTTGTGCGCTTCTGTCTGAATCCAAATTGTGAAAGATGGTATAAGGTTATTATTTTAAATTATTGACCGCATCCTCTTGAGCAGTAGTTTCTCAAACAGTTTTGAAATTTAAGGAGATCAAATCCTGGCGGTTTTTATTTTTTTTCAGATTTGTTTTAAATTAATTAGTTTCTTCTCTTAGGGTAGCTGGTGTTATATTTTCTGATCTTACGTTGTCAACGTTAAACATTTCCCGTAATTTTGAAAATAAATTTTCCTCTGTATTCTAAAATTTTGTGCGGCTCCTGAACGTAATAACACTCCATATTACCTACAGGTACGGCGTTGTTGTGGTGTCTGTTTTTCCAACCTTTAACAACTTACTGACCGTGACCTGGCCACCCCACATGCATCACAAAACATTGTTATTCCGCTGTGTTCCCGCAATAATTTGGTTTATTCTGTCGGGGGGTGGCACCAAAATTGAACCGCGTGCTCTATTAATAGCCACTTGTATCGATTTCGAGAGACACATCGTTTTATTCTGGATTTAATATTCCTGTAACGTTGTGTAGCTACACGATTGTTGGTATTTCTGTAACCTGTTCAAAAAAACCCCTTAAGATAACGATCTCTGTACTTAGAAGTTACATGAACGTGACCTGACGCCATGATTCTCTCTTCTATGTGTAGAAAACAAGAATAATTCAGCATTTTTCCTGTGACAAACATCGAATCCATTAATTCATTTTTTTTGGTGTAGACAGGCTATGTATAGGGTAATCCACATAGTAGCAACTCCCCTCTTATAGCATAGGAAAGGAATTTGAAAGGGGGGATGCGGAAGGGTAGAAGAAGGTAGCCAAGGGTTAACTAGGGCCCCCGGGCTGTAGTTTAAGGATCCTACCCGGCATTCGCCTAAAGAAATGCAGAGAAAACCCTAGAAAAACCTGCATCAGGTAGGTCGGGCATTGGGTACTTGTCCCACGCCCTTCCGATAGCGGGAGAGGAGTTTGCTGTGGGGACGCAGCATTCCCTTCTCCGTGCCTCGACCAGTTTAGGAGGCAGCTGGCCGACTGTTCCAATGGGAGTAGCGGACAACTCTTACCGTATGCTCAAGGTCTGTGAACCCGGAACATACACCTCATAGTACAGGCCGAGGTGCCTCGGCTTGTATCCATTAATTCTTTACACATTTCTATATAACACTTAACACTTGAAGTAAACCTGTAACTATTGTTTCTCTGCATTAATTTTCATATTCCAATAATGACGGGAATTCCACAAGGTACAATTTTCGAACCATTACACTTATATAAATATTATGAATCCTTAAGCCTATATTTATTTCCCGTCATAATAAATAAAATGAGCGTCATTTATCATTGAAAAAGAAGAAAAAAAATTTCATTCATCATTTTATCTAAAATTATGTCAATTCTTTTAAAAACAAAACATTGCTGGAGCTTTCGCACTAATCCAAGAATAATCATCTGTAAGAAACCGTATAATTTATTTAAAAAGAATTATAAATTTAATGTGACTGGTTTTTAAATTTATATTTTTAATTTGTCTCAGTAAATAATTTATAACTCTGTTCTTTTTCTTTTATTGGCACCATAACCCAATGTGAGTTTTGGCCTTAGTAACAATTTTCTTCCATTCCGCCCTCTCCTGTGCCAGGCTCCGCCATCCTCTTACTTTCATGGTTTGTATATATCCTTCTCGATGTCATCTACCCCATCTTGTCCGGGGTCTCCCACCTTTTCCTCCTTCCAACTGGCTTCCAGTCCATAATAAGTCCAGGTTGTTCTGCTTTCATCCATCCTAAGTACGTGTCTCCATCCAGGCGAACCTTCTGCTCTTGATAAACCTATCAATGTCCTCGTTATTCATGAGCTGCTCTAGTTCTCTGTTTGTTCTAATTCTCCATTCTCCATTCGTACACACAGGTCCGTATATCCTTCTCAGTATCTTGCGTTCACATATTATGAGTAAGTTCTTATCATTATTATTAAGGGTCCACGTTTCACAACCGTATATCACTACAGGTCGTATAAGTGTTTTACTACAAAAAAATTTTAAATGAAAAAATTTACATATGATTGAAAATAATGAATAAAAGAGACAGCCAATTAAGACAATAAAGGGGTAATATAAATACCACACAACGTTTCTGAGATCCTTGTTCCTTTCGTCAGGTGCTAAGAAGAGCCTAGAGAAACAGAGCTTTTGAGTGTTGTCAACTGACCAGTGCAGTTTTGTCGCTCTAGGCTCTTCTTAGCACCCGACGATAGGAACAAGGAACTCAGAAACGTTGAGTGGTATTTATATTACCCTTTTATTGTCTGTATTGGCTGTCTCTCTTATTAAGTTTTTTTTTAATTTTTAAAAGAAAGGTAACTTTCTGCCCTTAATTTCAGCCGTATTCATCTGCAAACGGTTTTATAATTATTTTAAAAACAAATCCATTTATATATATATATATATATATATATATATTGTAAAAGCTTTTCAAACAATTATAATTTTGTTTTTCAGATGAATAAGGCTAAACTATCGGTCGAAAGCTCCTATGTTTTATAAAATTAAAAAATACTTAGTAAAGTTTTAGCTCATTACTGAGACAGATTAAAAACATGTAAGGTCATAATTTTCACACATTTAAGTATAGAAAAGAACCTCACAAATAACTAAAAAAGACGTCAGTTAAACTTAAATTTCCCTGTTACAAGCTTCTCACAAATGTTAGTGTCAACAAACTTAACATGCACTCACCCCGAAGGTTAAACTGTTCCATGGAACAGTCTCTGACCATTGTTAACATTTAATAAATAAAATAGTCTGTACGTTTATGTGTGTATGTTCCGCATACAAACCCACATCCGCGGAGAAAATTCGACTAAATTTTTGTATCCGTGTTTCTTGCGAACCGGAAACAACCTCTGTGGAGGGTAAGACACGACTAGCACCCCGAGGGGCTGGGGCGGAAAATTTCTAACCATGGTAAAACGGCCGGTATTTGCGTAGAAAAAATATTTTATGGGGTTAATGAAATTAATAGAGTTTCTCACGATGTTTTTTTTTCATCTCTTTATGTATTTAAGGGGAGGACCTTGGGGGATGAGGCAGCGGTGACATCTTAACTGGATTTCTAGTCTAATCTTCGGAGTACCTTCCTCTACTCCACGATGACGAATAATATACCTTTAACAGACTCATATTTTGTCATTACTAAAGTGTCATCGTTTCGTTTTTTGGGTATTTTTTGAGGTGTAGCCAAGCTGTATCTAGGGTAATCCACATAGTGACAACTCCACTCTTATAGCATAGGAAAGGGAGTGAAAGGGGGGATGCGGAAAGGTAGAGCAAGGTAGCCAAGAGTTAACTAGGGCCCCCGGGCTATGGTTTAAGGATCCTACCCGGCATTCGCCTAAAAGTGATGCAGGGAAAACTCTAGAAAAACCTGCATCAGTTGGTCGGGCATTGGGTACTTGTCCCACGCCCTTCCGATGGCGGGAGAGGGGTTAACTGTGGGGACGCAGCATTCCATTCTCCGTGCCTCGACCAGTTTAGGAGGCAGCTGGCCGACTATTCCAATGGGAATAGCGGACAACTCTTACCGTATGCCCAAGGTCTGTGACCCCGGAACATACACCTCTCAGAACAGGCCGAGGTGTCTCGGTTTGTGGGAACCTTAGTTCCAAAACGAAGAGGAAAAGGCATCCCCAAAGGTAGCCCCTTCCTGTCTGTCCTACAAGGTTCTGGCTGCGAGAGAACATCCCTCGCAGGTATTACCTGCGAGAGAAGAGCCCTAGCAGACACTCTACAATTATCAGTAGATTTGAGTAGTATTGATTTCAAAATATCGTTCATACAAACAACTGTAACCTTATACGATAATTGCGTCGTTTCAGATGAAGATCCTGAAGAATTACACTCATAATCAGAGTCTCTATCACACTCCCTGATATTCGTGGAAAAGTTTACAATATTTGTAGCTTTGGTATATTGAAATAAAGGGAGAAATTGTGCGAAAACTCTGTACCCGTTTTTTTTCTCGCAGCGCCATTACAACAAATTCCGTAACGTATTCACCAGCATATTTTTTTAAAAAAATTTCACTTTTAAAGTAAATAGGCATTCTCAATATTATATGTGAGATCGTCTAAGCTTCCTATTCACAGCATACCAAGGTGAAAAGATTATTTTAAGTAATTAAGCGAAAAAAAACCCAGATCAATCGTTATTACTCAATATGGAGTCTATTTTAATTGGAATAATAATTTTGTCAAACTCCGAAATTACTAAAATAGAGAAAGTTTTCAATATGAAAAAAGTTTAACCCCGTTGCTTCGATTAGTGAATTTATAGAATTACAAAATAGTATCTAAATCCATGTTTTCAAGTGTAAATCCTCTGTAACTAATCTTATTAAATGTAGCCGTGGATGTAAAATTATTTTAAGTACATCATATATCTTGTTCAATTGAAGCCTCTGTTTATCTGTACGAATATGACTATTAAAATATATTCTACAGTCACCCTCGAGTAAACTGGATTTGGTGATCCACAGGGTTCTGTAATTGCTCATGTACTATTCCATACTAATGCCTAAATATTAAATAAGTATGTCGTGAAATCTTCAATACATATAAGGGATATAAAATCGGTTTCTGAGACAACTCGACATCACCAAACGAAATTACAAAAAAAAAAATATTTCGGTGAGAAAGTTTCCACTTATTTCCGCGATTAATTCGTGAACTTGTCTAGTTTAGGGCCTGCTACCATTTCCTTGATTTTATTTCACCCCCTCAACATCCGAAACAAAATCAAACGTTTTTAAAGGATATTCGTCTTTTTATTCACGTATTACACGGAATAGTAGATGAGCAATTATAGAACCCTGTGGAACACAAAATCCTGATACGAAGATTGCCGTAATTAATAATTTATCCCCTGCGTACCTTGAATACGTGAGCGAAGGAACTTACCACATCACTTTTGTTAACTCGGGCCATCTTAAGTCTCCATCTTAGTTTCCCCTGTATTATGGTCGCGCGTTCCCCTTTGGTGGAACTGTTGTCTTTTCTTCGTCTTTGTATGTAACGGACGGCATCGATTACTGTAATGGGCTCACGTCGTCATCTCTCCTTCAGCCACAAAAGAAGAAGAAGAAGATGAAAAAGTACAACTTTAGTCCTTTGGCTGTCTCCGAGTCTTGTCCTTCCTCTGTATTGAGGAGACCAATTTACGCACGTCTCTCTGGCCCTCCGGGCAGTAGCAGTGATTCTGCGGACATTTCCCCAGGGAAATCGGTGTCCTTCATATACACGTGGACTTTTTGTACCTCAGGAGGAGGAGAGGGGAAAAAATATTCTTGCAATTTATTTTCTTTCCCCCCCCCCCAATATCTCATCCACAATAAAGGATATCTTCCTAAAAAAATATAGGTTACAATATTTGTCATAACTCAGCAACCACATACCTTTTTTTTTACGGGAGGGCAATAATCCCTGTGGTGGCAACTCCCCTTTAATAGTATAGGCTATGGGGAAGGGCAGAGGAAGGTAGCCAACAGTTAATTAGTTTAAGGATTCGCGTAAAAGTGATGCAGGGAAAAAAAAATAAACCCCTAGTATACCTGCATCAGGTAGATCGGGCTCTTGCTACTTGTCCAACGCCGTTCTTGATAGCAGCGGATGGGTTTGCTGTGGGGAACGCAGCTTTCTCTTCTACGGGTCTCGACCAGTAAAGGAAGCAGCTGGCTGACTATTCCAATGGGAACAGAGAACAACTGTTAGCGTGAGGCCCAAGTATTATCAGAGTTCCAGGAGTTTTTCGGGGATAAGCGTATAATATGTAATGAGGACTATTTCGAAGGGGTTAACATTAATGTAGACGAATAAATAAAATTCTTCCCAGGAAAACGAAATTAACCGATACGTTTTATGAAAAAGGTATACTGTAATAATTAAAATAAAAGCCTTTATTTATTTTAATTAATTTAAAGAGTTTTTAAATAGATTACCTCACGTTAAGCGTCAAAATGTTATAATGAAATGGAAGGTTTTATTTAAATAAAAGAATTAATAAAATTTACAAACTATATTTATTTATTTTCGTGGCAATCATTTAAAAAATTTAAAATATTAAATTTCTCAGGGTCTTCACTGGGACACATTAATTATGTTTAAAAATTTTAATTACAAACAAATCACAATTAAAAGAAAAGAAATTTACTGGACAATTAAACTAGAACAAAATTTAAAATAAGAATAAAATTAAGAGATAAAAGATTAGAACGAATTAACCATTTAAACGGAGAACGAAATCTGACGTCTATTTTTCAATTACGTTTACATAATTAATCATTTAGTATTTTGTTAATCACATCTGTCCAGTTGGTTCCAGCATACCTTTCGTTTTCGAAAAACACTATTGCGGGATTTTACACTGATTCTAAACTCACAGATTTTACACTGATTCTAAGCCAAAATTTTATATGATGTCAGGAACTCGGATGATCCTCCCTTTTGTCAGCTACCTGTTGACTGCTTGCCTTAGACGAATTCCTTGGTCTATAGATTTGCCAGTCTTTACTGCATTGGACTCAAACTGGAAATTTTACTATTTCTGGCCAGCTATGGACACACAAAACTGCTTTTACTTAGCAAGCTTCGACCTTATGCCCTCATGAATGTTTTACTTTGTCCTCAGAAATGTCCAGGCACGAACCAACTCTGTTAAATCCTAACTGCCGGCTCTGTTGAATTCTCCTCCAACTAACAGTCATACCTTGACGATGTCTTTCAGCCAACTGAACTCTCGTCTCGCATTTTAGCGCGCAATACACAGTTTTTCGGACCTTCCGACAAAGCAACAGAGCTGGGTGTCGCTGTGTTCTGGACCGCCGCTACAAAGGATTTCCCAACCAATTTAGATTTTTATGTCCAAACAATTAATGTCCTAATTAATTGCCAAGTTCTTCCATTAGTATCCGTCAAAAGTTGATATTTTGCGCCCCAGTATATAAGATTTATTGGTAGCGTTCTTTTTCAATCCATTAGTAACGACTACGGCGTCAAAACTGTTTCGAATGAAGCCATTCTGCATTATATATGATTAATAGTGACTATGATTCCTTCAAAAATATATATATATATATATTTATATTTAGATTATAATCTCGACAGAGGAAAACCATATTTCTTCTTATTTCTCACCAAGCCCGCTAAAAGCCCTTCTTTTCTCGGTCTACTTTCCTATTCGCAATCCATTTCTTTGCGTCCTCATCAATCACTTCTTTCAGACTTGTACAATAAATCTTTCTCACACTCCGCACAAACTGCAACCTTCACACGTTCTCCGGAAGGTAATGATGGGAGGAAATCCCCAGCTATGGTTGTTGCATTATTAGTAGTACAAAAGTTGTTGCATGAAGAGGAAAAAAAACCTTTCCTTTACCCTTTGTCCTGGCTCGAGAAAAAGCGGTCATGTCGTATCGTGTTGGCAACACTACCATATATTTACTATCAAATAACAAAATAGGAATGAATCACTCAATTATCTTCCAGATACAATCACGCGTGGTGGATGTGTCTTCACAAGTCATGATCATTGAACTCTGCGGAATATTCAATACTGAGTTGTCGTGTATCAGCAGCGATCACAATGAGCTGGTCTCCATTACAGAGATAAATCACTTAACTACTGTTCCATAGAGCTCACATCACACACACACACACACACAACCTCTCTGGCGCTTAACTGTCTGCGATTATATCGCTCTGGACACTAATGGCGTCACTGTTACCTGACATCAGTTCAATAAACATCATTTCACAGAAGAAAAACAACTATTTTATCTGTACATAAAATTGATTATTATTTTACAAAAATTAAACAAACTAAGATACGATTCATTTTAAATATGAATTAAAAAGCGAATAAGAGCCACAACCTCGAGTTATTAACACGTTCATATCCAGGTGAAATGCCCGACCTACCTGATGCAGGTTTTTCTAGGGTTTTCCCTGCATTTTTAGGCGAATGCCGGTTAGGATCCTTAAAATATAACCAGGGGGCACTAGTTAAGCCTTGGCTACCTTCCTCTACCCTTCCACGTCCCCCCTTTCAAATCCCTTCCTATGCTATTATAGGAGAGTTGCCCAACGTGGATTACCCTAATGCAACCTGTTGCCCTAAAAAAAATCTATAACAGAGAACAGACATCGAGGCCTGTTCTCTCGCAGGCAGAAGCTTGAATGAGAAACATTACTTTTAGGAGAATGCTGGGTATCAAAAAAGAAAAAAGATGCCTTCTCCTTGCTGCGTCCCCGCAACAAACCCCTCTCCCGCCATCGGAAGGGCGTGGGACAAGTACCAAATGCCCGGCCTACCTGATGCAGGTTTTCCTAGAGTTAACGCTGCACCACTTTTAGGCGAATTGCGGGGTAGGATCCTTACACCATAGCCCGGGGGCCCTAGCTAACCCTTGACTACCTTGCTCTACCTTTCCGCATCCCCCCTTTCAAATCCTTTCCTATGCTATTAAAGAAAAAAAATAGTATAACAGAGAACAGTCAGCGAGGGTTATTCTCTCGCAGGCAGAACCTTTTAGGAGAGACTGAAAGGGCTACCTTTGGGGATGCCTCCTCCTCTCTCCGTTTTTGAACTCAGGTTCCTACAAGCTGATGCACCTTGGCCTGTTTTGAGAGGTGTATTTTCCGGGGTCACAGACCTTGGGCATACGGTAAGAGTTGTTCTCTGTTCCCATTGGAACAGTCGGCCAGCACGGTCGAGGCACGGAGAAGGGAATGCTGCTTCCCCACAGCAAAATCCTCTCCCGCTATCGGAAGGGCGTGGGACAAGAACCAAATGCCCGACCTACCTGATGCAGGTTTTCCTAGAGTTATCGCTGCATCAGTTTTAGGCGAATGCCCGGGGGCACTAGTTAACCATTGGCTACCTTCCTCTACCTTTCCGCATCCCCCATTTCAAATCCCTTCCTATGCTATTAAAGGGGAGTTGCCCTCATGTAGACTGTTGCCCTAAAAAAAACTAACCTATAACTAAATTGAACCAAAAAATTACAGAGTGTCTACGCAAACTTTCCTCTTCACAAATTATAACCTTGATGACTTCAAAAATTGATACAGTTTTTTTCTGACAGGCTTGTATTCGATTATCATTGGCTATGAAAGAAAATAGCTCCTCCTCTTACTAACGAGTGATGAAGCTTTCGAACAGGTCCTCATTTGGCTCTCTTGTCCTACTAATCTTATCTATATAATAAAATAGCGTGTATATTTGTTTGTATTTACGTTGTTTTGTATACAAATTTTATCGCGTGGACAGAATTTAACAAAAATTGGTATATATATTCTGCCAAAATCGAGAACCGGTACTGTGGGGGTGAGAAACCCCTAGAATAAACGTGGAAATAATTATAATTGAAATAAGTTACGAATTAGTGTTAAATTACTGCGCGCCAAGAGACGGTGACGTCATTGGCAAGACATTGACGCATCATAAAAATATAGTTCTGTATTTCGTAATGAAATAAAGCAGAAATATTTTGATTGAATAAAAAGAATATTTGTTTTCAGTAATACAGTGATACAGTAATACAGAAATTATAATAATTAAAAACCATTATCATTAAATGTTAAATTACTGCGCGCCAAGAGACAATGACGTCACGCGAGAGAAAGACGTTACTACGCAACGAACGAAGGAGAAATATTTTTTTTAAATAAAAAGTATAATTTTATGCAGCAATATTCCATCGAATGGTAATAAAGAAGAATACGAATTACTTTACCATCCTTGGGGAAAATGTAAGTTAATTTTCGCGCTGTATTAGTTGTGAGTCCAGCTAACAATTTCATCAATGTAATATTTCGTAATGTATGAAGACTGAGTGACGATTATATCCTGAAATACTCAAGGAATATATTTAAGTATTCAATTAAATACTTTTTCGAGTTTATATACATAAGTACACGAGCAACGCCGGGCACCCAGCTAGTATATATATATATACATCATAAACACTCGGAAAATGAACATTTTATTTTTTTTAAAAAGGATGTAATATACAACAAAATGGCGATGTTTGAGTCTCTAAATGTAGATTTTATTCAAATGTAAAATGCCTCTGTTAAAAGGCGTAACACCTGACGAAAGCAACAAAGGATCAGAGAAACGTAGTGTGATTATTATTTTATCACTTGTCTGTAATTTGTCAACTTATTTCCCTATTTTTGGACACCGTATCGTTATAAGTATTTCTCGTGTATTCCATTATCTGAGTATGGTGGTGTCAGTTACGAGAAAAGGTGAAAAAACAAAAGGAAAAACCATATGTATAAAAAAATACGGGGAAAAATAAAATTAGAAAGGAGAGAAAAGGCAGAGAGATAAAAATAACGAAGTTGATAGGGACGAAATAATGAATCGCCCCGAATAATAAGTGGACAAGACGGTAAATATAGAATGAAAGTAGACATTATTTCTATTTTGGAGAAAAAAAACTTTTAAAGTTGCTTCACACAACGCGAACAAATTTCTCAACTGAACAAATAATAAATAATTAATTAACTCTCAACCAACCGTCAGCCAGGTTAAAAGTTGTTACAACGAAGGTTTTTCTTCAAAGTCAAATATAATATAATTATTGTTGTTCTAATAAAAATAATTCATGTATACGTATATTCCGCATAAAATCCTACGCGTTTAAATAAAAAAAAATTTCAACTTAATTTCCTACAAACATTGTGTTGTTTACAAAAATCTCTTGTTCTAATTGTAATTCCTGCTACATAGGGCGAACAAAACGTTCCCTTAATACACGTATCAAGGAACATGTGTCTAATATCAAAGACAATCTGTAGTCTCCAAAGATATCATCAATTTTAAACACACATTTGATTGTGCAAAATGCTAAGATTTTAGACATTGACACCAGGTACAATTCCAGAGATGCTTCACATTAAATCAAACATCACAGCTATTAATGTACAAACAGACACTATGAAACTCAACAATTGCTACGATCCCTTATATTGTTACGCTAAACCTTAGGCTCTCCCATTGTCGTTACGTTTTCGTCGCTTTTGAGTGTTGGCATCTGACGAGTGCCGTTGTGTCGCTCTAGGCTCTTCTTAGCACCTGAAGAAAGGGAACAAGGATCCCAGAAACGTTGTGTGGTATTTATATTATCACTTTTTTGTCTGAATTGGCTGTCTTTCTTATTGACTAATTTCCTACACGTCAGTCATGATATGGAACAAGCAAGGTGGGGGGTAAGACAGTCCTGGAACACCTAGGGTTCCAGGGAAAGGAATGACAAAAAAATAATGTGATAAACGTTGATATTGGTGTTGAATCCACGGTCGTGGTGGTGAATTTAAAACTGACAGTTAGTTGGAAGCGTGGAAAAGTCACATGGAGGTTGGATGGGGTTGAGAAGGTGGTAAATGTCCGATATTCGTGTCAAATCCACAGTTTCTGGTGCCGTTGAGACGAACAGTGTCAATCCCGATGCCGGTTAAGTGACGTGAACACTTGAGGTTAATTATAAAAAAAAATAATGCACATAATTAAGCGATAAGTGTCGATTAATTCTTTTTCCAGTAAAATGAAAGTAAATAACCCTGGAACGCCATGCACTCAAATAGTTGAATAAAAATATTAGCACGGTATGAGAAATCATTATTAATTATTACTATAATTTTTTATTGAATGTTATTGGTCACTGAACTATTTAACAGTTAAGTTTACCACCCATGAATATATTTTTCCTTAGGAATTATTGTCTTTAAAATGTGCTTAAACGTGACGGGAAATATTATGGATATTCTTTGTTAATGTCAGCACACTAAAAGGGTCTCTATTGTGACTGAGACTGACCGGAGAAGTTTTATCAGTCATTTTTATTTGAAACTAGCTGGGTGCCCGGCGTTGCCCGAGATGTCATTTATCTATAACCCCCGATATGACTCCAATTTCGGCTGCTTTTGCGCAATTTTTATGTAACGCTACTCGAACCCTAATCATTATAATTAACTCTAAAAAATATTTCTTCGACGCAAATATCTGCCGTGTTTGCATGTTCCAAAATTTGCACCCCCCCACCCCTGCATCTGAGGGGTAAATGCCAATTTGAATGTCGTAACTAAACACAGTGACTTCCATAACCTTTGATTTGACTCCAATCTCGGTTGTATTCGCGTTATTTTACCGTAAAGCATCTCCACCCCAAACCCGAAGGGTGTCCTTTTCACAGGGCGTAGGGGATGAAAATTGTATTCAGATAACATTGGTAGAAACACTATCAATATCTTTGACCCCTAAAACTATTTATCCGACTCAAATATCGGCTGTTTTAGTATGTTTAAATATTTCCACCCCCGCTTCTGGGGGTGGAAGACGCGTATCACCCCGACAGTGTTTGTTTCCTGGTCGCAAAGAACACGTGTACGAAATTTGGTGAAAATTGCTCGACTGGTGTAGATTTGTATTTTATTTAGAAAACGTTTGTATGGGAAATAGAAAAGGGCTGTTTTTAGGGTTTTCCCGGAAATTATTCGAATTTTTCTCGCTTTTTAAACCTTCCCTAGACCTCCACGAACATTTCATGACTAAGATAAGATAAATCCGTTCAGCCGTTCTAGAGTTTTAGTGAGACTAACGAACAGCAATTCATTTATATATATATAGATATTAAGAGATGTATATAGCTAAAGACTCGTGATATGTCTAAATTTAAATGGCCCATTAGTTAAATTTTTTTTAAAAGAAATAATAGTGTTCCGTTAAGAAGTGTCTGGTTACAAAACAAAAGAAACGCGCTCTAGTTTTTTCTGCCGCTGCTTTTACTGTCGTGTCTTTTTGTGGTCATCGCCGGACGAACCTATAACTCAATTTCGATTCCAAAGGCAATTTAAATTGGACGCGTTGAGTTGGAGAGTGGACATTGATTGAGATTAATTCTTCCCCAAAATATATTTTCGAAAGCTTTTAGAAGTAATTAGCACTTAATGGGGGGGTGAGACCACTAGACGGTATAATATTCGGTGGGATGGTGTTAACAAAAGTAACAGACAAAGAGTATAATTGTTGTTCTCTCTCTGTGTGTGTGTGTGTGTGTGTGTGTGTGTGTGTGTTATGTATGAAGTATGCAGATTCGACGCGGGCGTCCTATGAAAAGAAAATCTGCATATTCATAGTAGAACCTTGTGAATGTGTATGACTGACAGACCGACCACAATTTTTATTTTATTTTTTCGAAAAAAGAAAAGTATTAGAGAGAATGCAAAGAACTCCCATACAACCCAACAGTTGACATTCGTTAAATATCACACTGTATTATTATATGCATATGAATTCATCATTCAGATGAGTCGCCATTTTGCTTTACTAATTACCTTCATGCATACGATTAACCCCCCCGTCATCCAACCTGTGGTTTGAGGCTGCAGACCAACAGATCGTGGCTCTTATGGAGAGAATCACTGAAAGGTTGAATGCAGGAAAGGTTGAAACTCTTTGACCTACAACTACGCCCCTTTGTCATCATCAAAAAAACATAATCTCATTTGTAAATCCAAAGACAATGGAGTAATAATTTACATTATGTTGTAATGGTTTCGTTACTATTTGTCAGGTGCTTCATTATCTGGGTTCAAATTTTTTATTTTTTTATATAGATAGAAACGTTGGTTTCTGTCACACCTCTATTATTTCATTTCGTTTGATTCCATCACTCAAATATTCTCCATATTGGCCTATATTCATAAATTTTTATCCATTAAATTTACATGAATTTATTGTTATATATTTACTACACGGATCCTGTAGGTAGCGGTAAATGAAGATTTGTTTACTTATTCATAGACCACGAGTTAACTTTTATTAAAATCTATTTGTCAGTAAATTGAGTCATCATCTTTAGGCAAGTCATGTATATATATATATATATTGTAATGATTAAGAAGGTGGTCTTAATTAATGGGAATAATTAACAAAATTATTATGTATTTGAAAATTTATTGTTGATAATTACACATGATAATCCCTGCTTTGCACGAAGAATTCCGTCAATTTAACAAACAAATATCTCAATTTTATTTTAATAATTCGTGGCGTTCTATGAAACTATAGCTTTATAATTTTACAATCAATTACGTCGAATTTCTCATTATCTCAGGGTCACCACTGGGTTTGATAGGAAGAACAAATACAATCTAGTGAACTAAACCATTAACAATCCAAACTCATTGAAGTTAACGGAATACAATCTTAAATACAAGAAATAAAAGAAAACGAATGAAAAGAAAAACGCGAACGAAATCTGACTATACCCTTTAATTATCGTTTACAGTCATTAATAATTGTTCTGTACTCATGACAGTGCTGCTGGTACCAGTTCGGACTCTTGTATCTTGAAGTCAACACCCACTTAAACAGGCCATTACTCACTGATTCTACACTTTAGATTTAGAAGACACGTGGTCGTTACTCTGGATCTCTGCTATCCTGGAACCTGGATCATCTCACCCTCAGCCAGTTGCCGGACGTAGATCTCCTCAAAGTCTCTCTATGCGAAAATTAGTTCAGTTTGTGAAGCAAAACTTCTGCTTCCAAACTACGATTTTATGAGTCTCTCCGTCAAAACTGTTTACTTTCGTTTTATGTAAACTATTATATCTCACTGTTGGACTTCCTGGATAGCCCTATTCATAATTCTGGATCCGCTGACCTTTTATTGTTTCTAATCCTCTATGTGGACCGAACTGCCATGTCCCAGTTCTCGACGCAGACTGAGTTCTCTAAGCGCGCGGTTTCCAGTCTCCCATTGTTAACAAAGAAAAACCCGCCTTGATTGTCGTCTTTAAGCACCCTTACCGCCAACAATTAAATTATATTAAAACAGTTAATAGCCTGTTTAATTGGTATTACAATATATTGTAATAAACGAAATTATGTATTTAAATTAAAATTAACTGAAGGCAAGCCTCAACGTTGGAGAACCAAATTTCTAATAAACAAAATTTAAAATGGATAATTTTAAATGAAGATGAGCTTTACGTTGAGGTGGCAAATTTGAAATAATCAAAATAATGAAAGGATTGAAATGAAAACAACAATTTAAAATATAACAAAATATTTTGATAAAACAAATTTTTATCTCAGTTGGAATTTTTACAAGTTGGTATTGTTGTGCCATGGCTTAATTTACAGTGCCGCTTCCAATAAAGATGGTTACGTAAATGACAATTAAACTCTTACAATGCAAAAATATTCCTAACCTAAATTATTATTATTTTAAATGAAGTGACCGAAATTTGAAATCTGACGATAATTATATTTATACTACAAGGTTTACAAAATTATTTTTTATTTGCTTTACTATTGTCTTGGTAATCCTTTTTTCTTTATAATTTATTTCAGCGTTTTTTTTCTCTAAAATTCGAGCATATAATTTAATTATAAACAACGTGGATAGGCTTGTAATTAAGAGATATAATTTAACTCTTGTGTCCTTTTATTCTAGTAATCTGAGACCTTTTAGTCGGGCCGATATAACCCGAGACACATTTAATATTTCAGTTAATCTTCGAATTTATATTTTATTAAATGTACAGTAAAACGGTGACTTTGTAAGAAAAAACATTGTTGTATTCAACTTAAAAAAAATTACATTATTATGACGTTTATTATTTTGGTCAACTGCATTATGTTAGTCGGTTCTTTTTGGTAATATAAAAAGTGGATAAGCAATGGTTGGATATCGAAATAATAGACACTGTTTAGTGAATTTTTAAAATTTATTACAGGGGAAGGATAATAAAATGTAACGTATAGACATTATTTCTAACCAAATGTTGGTAAATTTTTTGACCGAACTCAACAGTTGTATAAGAGAATATTTTATAATTATGATAAATTTAATTTGGTAATTTATCAAATAAATTCTAAATTTTGCTTTGTAATTTACCTGGGGTGAGTACTAGGAATATTAAGTTTGGATAATAAAAATAGTAAAAACAGACAAAAAAAGGGTAATATAAATACCACACAACATTTCTGGGATCCTTGTGCCTTTCGTCAGGTTTTAAGAAGAGCCTGGAGAAACACAACTGCACTGGTCAGTTGACAACACTCAAAAGCGACGAAAACGCATCGACAATGGGAGAGCCGAAGGGTTGGGGTAACAATAAGGGAGCAACGACAATGGGAAAGCAGAAGGTTCAGCGTAATAATAAGGGATCACGGCCATTATTGAGTTTCTCAGTGTCTGTTTGTACATTAATAGCTGTGATGTTTGACTTAATGTGAAGCATCTCTGGAATTGTATCTGCTGTCAATGTCTAAAATCTTAGAATTTTGCCAATCAAATGTATGTTTAGAATTGATGATATGTTTGGAGACTACAGATTGTCTTTGATATTAGACACATGTTCCTTGATACGTGTATTAAGGGAACGTTTTGTTCGCCCCATGTAGCAGGAATTACAATTAGAGCAAGAGATTTTGTAAACAACACAATGTTTGCTGTAGGTGTCAAGTGGCTCCTTGAAGGTTTTAATCAAGTAGGAAAAGGTGTTAGTGGATCTGTAAATGATGGATATTTGATATTCTTTGAATATTTGGACAAATTTGTGATGTAGAAATTTGTCATGAGGGAGTACGACGAAACATTTGGCTTGAGGTGTTTGGGGACGAGTGACAGTAGGATGTAGGATTTTGTTCAGTCTGCTGTTGATGTGTTTAATAATAAAATTTTAAAGGGTACTCTAGGCTCTTCTTAGCACCTGACGAAAGGAACAAGGATCACAGAAACGTTGTGTTCAGTCTGCTGTTGATGTAGTTAATAATAAAATTTAAAGGGTTCTCTAGGCTCGTCTTAGCACCTGACGAAAGGGACAAGGATCACAGAAACGTTGTGTGGTATTTATATTACCCTTTTTTTGTCTGTATTGGGGCTATCTTGCTCATTCATTATTTTCTATCGGACGTAAATTATTTTCATTTTAATATTTGTTTAAATTCATATATGTGAATGTAGTGGCCAAGATAATCAAACCCGTGTATGTGTTTGTTTATGTATTTGGTGATAAAAATACCGTGAAAAATACAAAAAAATATACATAAATACGTACGTCTGTAAATTAATATGGTCTTAAATATTTTGAGTATTATTTTTACAGTAGAAGTTTTGTATCTAAATGTTGTTCGTGTAAATGAGTTTCTGCGTTGAAATACAGACGTCATACTTGACAACGATCACGATGACGACGACCAACGACAGCGGCGGCAGTAAGAAATAATTGCGCGTGAAAATGTATTCGTCGAGGGAGAGGGATGGAGAACACGAGGGCGAAAACGAGCGAGTGAGTGCAATCTTCATTAGACATTCTTCCACCTCACTTTGCACCGGTATCATTTTACCCTCCGCCTCCGTGTCTATGTGCGAGTGTTATCTATCTCTCTCTCCGAGTCTCCTCCCCCCCCCCACCCACCCGAGAATAAAAGGCGTCAACATAATTATCCTTAGATGAGCGTCCAAGGGCGCGTGTTGCGCGTGCGCGGCGCGTGTGCGCGAGTCTCTCTCTTCGGTGGCCAGTCTTCGTCCGCGCGGCGCTCCGCAAGGATCCACTCCTGCTCCTACCCGACACACACTCTCTCACACGCTCGCTCCTCATTGCGCGTGCGTCTGCAGACGCGGGACGAATCAAACGCCCGCAACACGCCAACCGCGGCTGCGAGCGACTGGGACCGTCACGGCTTCTTTCTGAACGCGTGTGTGTGTCTTTGTCTCTCTCTCTCTCTCACGGACCTGATCCAGCGACCTGGACACTTGCCCAAACAAAAGTTGATTTCAATAGTCTTCAACACGTGACATTCTGATCAGCAAAAAAAAAAATGCTCCACCTCTGAACAAATTTACCGTCGATGACGACATCCACTGTGCAGCAGGTGACACTCGTGTCCCGGCCTTCAACTCGCGTGTGAATGTCTGTGTCGTACCAGCAACCTGTACTGGACATTTTCTGGTAGTCACCCTTCATCTGCCTCGCAGTGCGTGTTTCCACGGTGGATGAAAGACTCCGAGGACTGTTTTCACCAGCTAAATGTGACCTTCAGATTTTATGGTCATCAATCGCATTCACTAAAGGCGAGTGACAGATTTCTTGGACAAGTTTTTCTACTGTCAACAGGCTGATGGTGACCAGCGTCACGGCAAAAAAAAAATCGTCCTACATCGTTGTGGCTGAAGCATAAGGTGGACTCTTGTTGGTTGGATATTGTTTCTTCAGGTGAGAAGTGAATGTGGTCTCTGCTCTGACATGGTCAGTCGTTGTGTTAACAGGAGAGGTTCATCCTTAAGGTTATCGCTCTCGCCATGCGGTTGATTGACGCGAGATTTTGTGGAAAGATAGCGTAGACACGTCGTTTATCCTCTGAGCTCCAGGCTATCGTAAGGTCACGGTTGTGGACACTGTTTCGATAAATACAACACTTCACCATCATCCTCAGCTTAATCGGCTACGTTTTTAACGTGATTAATGTTACGCTTCCATCTTATTTGAACTGTGAAAACTGTAATTACAGACGTGATCTTCCTCTACAAAACCGTATCGAAGACAACACGCTATCATCCGAGCTGGTGACGTCACTCACGCCCGTCCTAAGGTGACAAGGCACGGAACGGTTCTTTCACCTGATAAGTCTGTGCATTGTTCTCAATAAAGTTGAACTTTCAACGGTCTTCCGTCACCTTTCTTCGGGTGTGGTCTTCTGAACGACACGAGGAAGTCAATTTGGCCAAAGTCCTCTGGTGAAGCCATCCATTAATCTTTAAATATTCGAGTGAAACGCCCCTGTGTACTTTCTAATTTTTTTTTGGTCGATCATTTCTGGTGGAGCTGCCGACAAGTCAAACTCTGAGCCTTAAAGGGCCCTCCTCAGCCTCTGTGTTGCTTACTTGATGGACAAATATAACGTGATAATCAGCTAAGTTTGGATGATGATGATGATGATCCCGTTTCAAGGATACAGCACGTGTGTGTTGTTTTGTTTATATAAAAAATTCATGGTTGATACAACGAATATGTTGACTAGTTATAAATATCAGTAGGGTCTCGATGAATGATAAACTCATGAATTACAAGTATTGACTTAAAAGACAAAGGACTACTGAGTTGTCATAAATCACGATAGACTCACCGACGACATACAAAATTCTCTTCACTGACCAAGAGACGTATCACATGATTGTATTACCTCAGTGCCTCGAATGGTGTTTGACAAATGTGTGGAAGAATCCGATCTGCTGCGTTCTGAAATACCGCCACCTTGTTGACAAGTGGAGGACACTCGCCTGTCAAAACCTGACCTCACAAGTATCTGTGTGCCACGGAAGTCTAAGTCATCCCCTCTGGACAAGATAACACAAGTGAGACGAACTAAAAGAAGTTTCATCCGGGAACACGAAAATTTTTCATTGAAAGAAAAAATTATTTCAGTTAATCGGACACAGATCGAGGAATATCTGAATCTTTCTGCTGTACTTACAGACCAGAACTTCTCTGGAAGCTCATAGCAGAAACGAGGAATTAATGAATCTTCAATTTACCCCAATAATGTGTCCAGGCACGCCTGATCTCGCATCGTTACCCACTGACCCTCAGTGCAATGAGACTGAGATCGCCACCGCCCTGTATCCCAACATCGTCGATGACCGCAGGGTTCAGGCGCTCTTCGGCCTCATCTACCTGTGCATCTTCACGCTGGGCGTCTTCGGCAACGCGCTGGTCTGTTTTGTGGTGGGACGCAATCGCACCATGCGCACCGTGACCAACTTCTTCATCGCCAACCTGGCCCTATCCGACATCCTGCTGTGCGTCTTCGCCGTGCCTTTCACACCCCTCTACACCTTCCTGAGACGTTGGACCTTCGGCAGCGCCCTTTGCCACCTGGTCTCGTACACGCAAGGCACCAGCGTCTACATCTCGACGCTGACGCTGATGTCCATCGCCGTGGACCGCTACTACGTTATCCTGTACCCGTTCAGGCCGCGCATGAAGACGTTGACCTGCGCCGGCGTCGTCATCTCCGTGTGGACTTTCTCGCTGCTGGCCACGTTGCCCTACGGCATCTACATGCGGCTGCAGAACTACGGAGACTTTTACCTTTGCGAGGAAACGTGGCCCTTGGAGACGTCGCGCCAGGCGTTTGGCGCCGTGACGGCGACGCTGCAGTTCATCGTACCGTTTGCTGTCATCGCCTACTGCTACACCATGATCTCCAGACGTCTCAACGCTCAAGCGCGGGCAAGACCAGGCTGTCAGAACGTCGGAAGGGAAGAAGCGGACCGCGGTCGTAAGAAACGCACCAACCGCATGCTCATCGCCATGGTCACCATTTTCGGAGTCGCCTGGATGCCTATCAACCTCATAAACCTGGCCAACGACGTCTACGCGCCTCTGGGCCACTGGGATTACTACCACCTGTGCTTCTTCCTGGCACACTCTTTAGCCATGAGCTCCACCTGCTACAACCCGTTCTTGTACGCGTGGCTCAACGAAAACTTCCGCAAGGAGTTCAAGAGGGTTCTCCCTTGCTGGGGCGGCGTCGCCGGTGCTGGCGGCTACGACGCTGGTGGACCCGCTGAAGGCGTCGGAGGACCCACGTCCATCGGGTGCACCTCTGCGCAGACATTGCTGCCGCCCGCGTCCACCGTCTTGCCAGATGTCGTCGTAGCCAGAGACGACGGCGGCGTCGTGGTTGATGCCGCGTACTGCGTTCTTGAGGAGAAGGTCCGGCTTCGTGGCATCGCGACGGAGATCGTAGACTGGGTTCAGTAGGTGAGCACCTCTAACATTTCTGCGCTCTTCTCCTCGACTTGTGTGTCTCATGGTGGGAATCCTGGCTGGTACTATACGACGCTCAGCGACCCTGAAGCCATCATGTTGAGACAAATTATTTCAATTTCTATATTTAGACTGTTTCAGTGGCACCAAAAGTTTGTCTTTGTCAAATTCACTCCTGAATTTTTCAGCAAAAACTGGTTGTTTGGGGGATTTAAGCTTAAAAAAATCGAAGCATATTATTTTTTTTTGTGAGTGATCAACTGAATCCGTAATGAACAAATTGGATCCTAATTGAGCCACTCTGGTAAGACTCCAACCTGAGTAGTCTCAACTTAATTCCTAGCTACTCGTCAAAATTGAATGTGACAATCTGTACCGGGCACGATGAGGAAGGCTACAGCCTAAAAAACTCTTTTTCAACATTCGTTGACGGTTCTGTGAGCATAACTGATCATTTGACTTTGGTATTGAGACTTTCACTTCCCCTGGTCGCTGTTGCTACTTTGGACTTCCATCTTGATAGTTTCTTCAAAGTTGAAGCAAAGCTCTCCTTTCATTTTTAGGGAAGTAAGTGATCAGTATTTTTGGGCTGGTATAAGTGTATATGTTTCATTTAAAAAGTAAACTGTCCCGTTCCTTGCTCCACATTTATAAAGATCATAAAATGGAGTCCTTCAAAGCGGAAAAAAAGTCACCAAACAAATTGAATCCATTATCATTCCCGTACATAGAAATTACCAGTGGTCAGTAGTAACCAACGCGTCCTTCTACACACTTCTTATTTTCCAGTCTGAGGAGGTGCAACTCTCTACATTCTTAGGAATAAGACAGACCAAACCCATTGCACTGGTCATTGACGTGATCAACAGCCATCCAAGGTAGCTGCTTCGGCACTTCTTCAAGTTCTTTTACAGAAAAAATAATGAAATTGATCTGAAGGGCGAAAAAAGTAATCAATTAAAAATGTCGTCGCATGTATGTGTATGTGATAAAATATTCTCGGTTCCATGGATGAAAAGTCGTCCATGATGACCTTCTCTGAAAATTTAAACGTGAATTTATTTTATTTAAGGCTATGCTATTTTTAAGACTCAGAGTTTCTGCTTTTGCGGTCACTTGAACCTAGTCAAAGTTCATTTCGGGACAGGTTTCAAGTCCGTAGATGATCTCTGAATGAGCGGTAACTATGACATTTATGATCTTTGGTCAGATTTTTTTTTGTGTATATATTGAATGTACACGTGGACGTGTGAATGAATAAACACCAGTCCTGTAACCAAATAAAAAAAAGCTAAATAACGTTATGTGCTAAAGACTCAAAGATACACGTGAGTTTGTTTAAATATAAAATATATTTTTCATAATTATCGCATTGAGTGAATAGGTTTTGTGATAAGCGCCTGTATTTAATTGCAAATTAGTCTCATTAATCGGTTTTTATTTATGTAGTTTTTATTCAAACACGTTTATATTAAAGGGAAAGGTTTCAGCTTCCCTTTGACAAATTAAATGTTGAAATAATATATATATATATATATATATATATATATATAAAAAAATCGGGTTTCACATTACAGAAACTATGATCCAAAAAAAGTCATAAATATCTATAACCTCTGTGATTTTTTTTTTCTTTTTTTAAAAAATAATTTATATAACATTTATTTTGTAATATCTGTTTCCCATTGGATTTGTAAATATCAAAGAGTCTTTTATGAATGCCTCTCTGGAAAAAACAGGACTCGTTACATTATTTTTACATCTATGAATTTAATGTTATAATAATTATGTTTTATTTACGCCATTGAAATTCAAAATTAAATTCGTGTAATATAATAATTTTATTTTGCAATGCAATTAAATAATAAATACAAATTTTAAAAAATAAATGTTCTCATACTGTTTTTTTGAACGTAAAAATTATTTTGTGTCTGTGTTTATTTTTTTATTTTCCCCTTTTCTTTCACTGTTTATTTTTTTTTAAATTTTAAGCAGCTTAATTTTTTTATATATTATTTGACTTGACTAATATAATAATGTACAAAGTGGGATTAATTGAAATATGTTTAAATATTAATTAAGACTGATACATACGTAACGTTCTAAATTACAGGTTTTTTTGTGTGTGTGTGTAGAACGGAGAAGCTGATTTTTAAAGTTTTGTAAAATAAGATGAGAGATAAACCACGAGATTTCCTCCTTTGAAATCTTATAATATTATGGGAAAGGAAAATAACTGTTCCGACATGCTGGAAGGGAACGTAGAAGCCAACAACGAAAAGTAATTGTCAACTACAATCTACATAACAGCCTTATGAAGTAGAATAAACTTTAGAGAGAGAGAAAAAAAAGATAACTAAAGGCCCTTTGTAATTACAACGGTAATTTCTCAAATAATACACCATTAACTGTATTTTGTTTTTAAAAAAAGAAATATGTTTAAAAATTTGAGGGACTTTAAAAATAAACATTTATAACTGAAATATTTTAACTAGTTCAAAAAAATAATTTTGCATTTTACAGGGAAGGATTTTTTTTAAAAAATATTACTAGTGACTTAATTTTAATCACTTAGGTCTCTTGTCCATGTATTTACTGTTGGTTTGGTATGATCATAATGAAAATGTCCTGAAATAATTTTATAATCAGTTTCATTAGTAACAAGAACAGGAAATTACTCATGGAAGGACTATTAAAAAGAATTACATAAACTGCAAAAATTTAAAAAATATTTGCAGACCTCTAAAGGCTTCAAAAATTATTATTATTTATGAAATATATTAAACAATTACATAATTATATCAAATAAAGTTAAGGTTATCACAAAATAACAGACATTTGATTAAAAATAATCCAGTTTAAAACAACGTTTAGTGCATATTGCTACCAAATTGTATTTATTTTAACCTGAATTGTTGTACATATCATTTTATTGGCCACAAACTTAATTTTATTTTATATAATTTTTAAAACAGACTGAAAATCAATAATTTTAGTGTAATAATTACTGTCAATAATTCAATATACTTGTGTAATATACTCTTAATTAATTCCGTTACTAAATTCCAAAAACAGTTATATGTTTTATGGAAGTTACTTGGAACTTTATCTTTCCTTGTCCAACTTGCCCCATCCTTTGCCTCTTCCTTTCAAGTCCCCTATCAATCATCCACATTCTCCGTCTCTCTTCAACGATGACCTGGAACTCGTCCATTCATGATGATGTCGAGTTGCAGTAAACACCTTAGGATGTGTCCAATCCACTTCGCCTTCCTCTTCCAAAACCTATAATTTGCTCTTATTAGAACTTCTTCAAAGTTTACAAACATTTGAACACGTCAGTATTTTTTTAAAAAAAAATCTAAGCTTATATAAATTTAAAAATCATGGACAAGTAACAATACAAATATTAATATTTAAATTTCACGTCTATTGAGTTCACTTTAGTATTTTCAACACATCGAACATAAATACATCAGTTAAATTATTTTTAACATTTAAATTTTAGTAATAAACACAATTACATTGAACAAAATTCAATGTCCCACTGTCACTTGTCCCCAAACACCTCCATTTTATTCTCGTTCTCCCTTATTACAAATTTCTACATCACAAATTCTTTCCTACTTGATTAAGAACCTCGGGGACTCTCTTGAAACCCACAGCAAACATTGAGTAGTTTGCACTTGCAATCTCATGCTTTAATTGTAATTGCTGCTACATAGGGCGAACAAAACGTGCCCTTAATACACGTATCAAGAAGCATTACGTGTAATATCAAACTTCCCATTGATAAACAATCTGTTAGTCTCCAAACATATCATCAATTCTAAACATACATTTGATTGTGCAAAATGTAAAGATTGTACACATTGACACCAGGTACAATTCCAGAGATGCTTCACATTAGATCAAACATCGCAGCTATTAATGTACAAACAGACACTGTGAAACTTAACAATCGCTACGACCCCTTATTATTACGCTGATCCTTCTGAGTTCCCATTGTCGTTGCTCCGTTATTGTTACGCCAACCCTTCAGCTCTCCCATTGTCGTTGCGTTTTCGTCGCTTTTGAGTTTTTGGTAACTGACCAGTGCAGTTGTGTCGCTCTAGGCTCTTCTTAGCACCTGAAGACATGGAAAAGGATCCCAGAAAACCTTGTGTGGTATTTATATTATCACTTATTTTGTCTGTATTTGGCTACCTTTCTTATTGTAAATACGTCAGTTCTAATAAAAATGCACTTCGGGTCAGGGCCTTTAGTGATAAAGATATGAAGTAAATCTTTGGCAAGGATAATTTCAGTATCAAGACGTTTGTTATCCTTCGATAATCATAGGTATTTCTTATTTCCGAAATACATCTTTGCAAGTATCAGGAAAGGTCATCGTAATCAACCAGTGAATGAACACTAAATTTTCCGTGTAATCGGACAAATTCAAACGTGTTAAAGTTCCACGAACCTAATACTTAAAAATTTGATTAAACTCATTACGTCATCAGCGCTTAAAAAATATACTTGTGTGAAACTGTTTGGAATTTGTCCAATGTAAATATCTACTTCGCAGGTGGGAAAATATGGATAAAGTAGTTAAAGACGTAATAAAGTTTATTACGAATCTCACCTGAGATCCTGCTGTCTAAGCAGTAATTATACATATTGTTGTTTCTTTTATTCACTTCCCTTGTACGTCAGTGATATAATAATAATAATAATAATAATATAAGGAATTTCACACAACGTGTAAAATAATTTGGGTTCACTCTTTACAAAGTTCTGTCAATGAAGATACCACAGTGAACAAAAAGTAAGGTGAATTTATTTATAAAATATAAATTCTTTATTTATTCTTCCAGATCAATTTCATCCCCTTCAAAGTAATCCCCGTCCGATAAAACGCACTTTTTCCAACGCTTTTTCCAGTCCTCGAAACAAACAGTCAGAATAGTCTTTTTCCGGTATAGCCTTCAAGACCTTCTTCGATTCGGTTTTTATCTCCTCAATCGTGTCAAAACGGCGTCACCGCATTGGCCTTTTGAGTTTGCTGAATAGCCAGAAGTCGCATACGGTGGTTGCGGAACGATGTGAGAACCAATGCAGTGTGACATGGTGCATTATCGTGATGAAGGAACCAAGAGTTTCAGACGAATAGCTTCACGCAAACGACGCATAACGCTCAAATAATATTCTTTGTTGACAGTTTGGCCCGGCGGAAGGAATTCACAGTGCACCACACCACGACTGTCAACATCACCTTGATATTCGCTGGATTGGTCGGTGGTTTCAGGGTCTCGTCTCCAGTAATGATGCATTTCAAGTGGTCCTGACAGTCAGACAGCAAAGTTTCACACACATCAACGCGACGCTTTTTTCCCACCAATCGAGACTTGACGCGTTTCAGACACAAAACATTCTTCAAAATGGTTCAGGCTGAACCAGATTATATTCCAACACCATCAGGAGATCTCTAATTGTCCATCGACGATTTTCAGGCACCAAATCTTTGATTGTTTGGACGTGGCCCTCGTCGGTAGACGTTGATGGTCGTCCAGAGCGCGCGAGGTTCGTCTTTGAACTCGTTGTACCACTTATAAACGTTTCTTTGTGCCATAGTTTGATCACCAAAGGCCTTCAACGTGACCGCACAAGAATATTCGTTCCGCAAAGAAACTTTAATGCAAATTCTTTGCTCAACAAAATCACCCATTGCAAAAATTCACATTTGGTTGTTTACAAAAACACGTGTAACTCTGAGATAATTAAACCTTTTAACAAACAGACGCTTGGAAAATATTACAGACAGTCCTACCAACCTAGGGAAAAAAAGAAACCTGCCTTCCTAATACCCGGGAGTTTCAAATGACAATTTCACCTTACTTTTTGATCACAGCGGTAGATCTTCTGGAACACCAATATTCGTGATATTTGTGTTCCAGTACGTCAGTGATATTATGCATACAAGTCCAAAGATAGTCAGTCCTCCATATTCCCAAAGTCCTCTCCGACACGTTTATAAATCCTACACGAACCCTTTGCACCGCGCTCACAAATCCTTCTACACATATCTTACAACTTTTTTCCCCTCCTCTTCACCCCCCCCCACCGACCCACCCTCTAGAATTTCCTTTTACGAGTCGGAGAAAACAAAACCGTATGCATAGGAAAACGGGTGAGCTGGTGGCAGTCTACAGGGACTGATCCACGTAGACAGTTGGCAGTAGTCGTAAATTACTTCACACAAGGGAGCAAAGAGCCGAAATAAAAATCATTCTTTTTTCTTCTTCCCAGCACACGGAAGCTCGACCCTACTCTAACAGATTACTTCAACACCTAAATTTAAAACTCGGTCACCTACAACACACTACTGCTTCAAAAAAATAAAAAATTACTCTTCAACCCCCCCGTCAATCACCATCTGTGGTTTCATTGCGACCTTTGTTTACAATATGGTCATGTAAATATTCTGTTTGGTTTTAGAATGAAAATTTTTTAGCATAAAAAATCAGCTTTGTTTGTATGAAGAGGCCAATTCGGAAATTTACCTTTATTTTATTTTTGAAAAAATAAATAAAAAGGGCGGCTGCTAATAATAAAATAGCGAGTCATACGTACATTTTTACCTGTATTCAGGACGACACAATACGGAATAGAATCCATTGAATTACATTTGAATAAAACGGACTTTTTTTTTATTTAGCTTAACTTTTAAAGCAGCAGGGGACAAAGAGAGAAATGCTACGATTCATTAGAGACATTCACCCCCCCAAAAAAAAATATAACGAGGGTGGAAAGAAAAAATAAATAAATTTGTGAGTACGAAATTTCTCTCCTCCGTTATTCTACATTTAGATACTAAATTTTAGTTACAAACCAAGGGAATTTTTTTTATATATCTCCTCCGCTCACAAAGTTGTTTAAGCTGGAAATCTCATTATGAAAGAGAACTTAGAAACATAGTCATTAGTAACTTTTTAATTAAGGATGAAAAAAATATATATTGACGTATCCTTTTTGTCAAATTTTAATTAATTATTATTTTTTTGGACTTCGTTACCGTCTAAAGAGTAATCTTATACCTGATTTTAAAACAAACAGTTGTTAATTATTATAGAAATCTTTATGACAGTTCTACACATTTTTTTTCCTCATTAATCTACTTTAAAATCAAGCAGAAAAATTAATCATTAACAGACATGTTATAAAATAATATAATTATATATGGCCAATTAAATTAGAAAAATAATTATTAACATGAATTAAACCATCTTCAGTCTGCACAAAAATAATTTAGTCAACAACCAGGAGCTTTTCCACACAATGGTCATGGTTTGTTGTAGATAAATGGTTAATAATACTATTGAATCAATCGGTACATCAATATTTATCTGTTTAATCATTCACCTACATTTACAAATCCTACATAATTCCTTGGTAAACAATTTAGTTGCATTAAAACATTGTACTACATAACCTCAATACTCGTTGGAGTATCTTTACTGTGTCTGTCCACGTTACTGAATTACCCACTTTTAATTACAATTCTGTCCCTCTATTTTTTTTATGATTTCAGGCAAAAATCTCCTTATTTATTTCATTTCTTTTTTATTATAAACTACGTACTCTTTTCTCATTTGTAATATCTGAACATTTTTAATATTCACAAACTCATTTTATCTAAATTTATCCCTTTATACTTCCCTTTTATTTTATAACAACTTTCAACACCATCTTCCCTACTTCCATCAAAATAATTATATTCCTTACATTTAATTTTGCTACAGTAATTTCCTTTACATTCTTTCCGTATTTACACAAACATCTTCTTAGCTCACTACAGTCACATTGTACTCTTTTAAATAACCTACATATTCTATCACTTGTTTTATTAATAGCATCTTATAACATATTTAATCGTTAAAAGAGAAGGAAGCCAACGAGAGATTATCCCGCAGGTGAGCCTTCCCAGAGAGCTCTGGCGGAGGCTACCTTTGGGGATGCCGTCTCCTCTCTCTGGTTTTTTTGAACTAAGGTTCCCACAAGCCGAGGCACGTCGGCCTGTTTTGAGGGGTGTATGTTCCGGCGTCGCGGACCTTGGGCATACGGCAAGAGTTGTTCGCTCTTCCCATTGGAATAGTCGGGCAGCTGCCTCCTAAACTGGTCGAGGCACGGAGAAGGGAATGCTGCGTCCCCACAGAAAACTTCTCTCCCGTCATCGGAAGGGCGTGGGACATGTACCCAATGCCCGACCTACCTGATGCAGGTTTTTCTAGGGTTTTCCCTGCATCACTTTTAGGCGAATTGCCGGGTAGGATCCTTAAACCATAGCCCGGAAAGCCCCAGTTAAACCTTGGCTACCTTCCTCTACCCTTCCGCATCCCCCCTTTCAAATCCCTTCCTATGCTATTAAAGGGAAGTTGCCACCATGTGGATTAACCTAAAAAGAATTTAATCATCTTAAGAATATTTAAACCATTTATAACATTAATTTATTTTCTTAACATCTCCAACTTCTGGACCAACCCAACAACAAACTTAATTCATTACCCACTCATTCACATCTCATTTCCAATTTATTCTCATTCAATTCCCTCACTCTGCTCCATGTCCTTCAGATGCAGAGACAAGGCTTTTTTTAAAACTTTGTGCAGACTGAAGGTGGTTTAATCAACGTTGAAACCATATAAAAGGCATTATAATTATGTAGTGAAGAATTATTAAATGATTTGGTTAATGAAAATTACATCTATTGTTTAATAAAATAAATGATAATGAAACTAAAGATAGTTGGACGGTATTACAATAATATTATCTGAAAAAAATCCTTAATGTACAAATCCTTAATGTACAGTATAACTTACTTTTAAATTATTTTATGTTTATGTAAAATAAACTTGTCATTGTTTTTATACCTTAATAGGACTTTAAAAATATTGAAAGCTTCTTCCATAAAATAAAGAAATAAATAACTGCGACTGAAAAAAAATTAAAAAATTATTATTTTTACATATTATTATTCATTCTATCTACAAATTAGCAAATTTAATTTTTATGAAATAAAGATATGAATTACAAAAATCAATATAGGAATAGTAGTTACAAGTGTTTAATTAGTGACTTAAAAAATTAAGGGATCTGTACCTCATTTTTAATTATTATTAATATAATTAAATAAATTAACGACCTTTATAAACAGACATATTAATATATTTTATATAAAAAAATAACTACGACGTTTCAGTTCATTTTTCTACTTTCATCAGGTTTTAACTTTAATCACGATATTGTGTTTCTATTTCTGTTTTGTTTCGCATGGTAAAAATATTTTAATAATACATCATTTATATATTTTTTCCTTATTCTTCTATCTTAAAATTTAATATTTAAAACCAATACATTACAAATTTTACCAATCACAAATTAAATATGAGCCTAAATTTTTTCAAATAAAAATTACATATTTACACTGACTTTTTTTTTGGATTTTTCAAAATAAATAACGGCTTATAATTATTAATAAAATTTATGGGATCAGATATCTGAATTTAGTCTGTTTAAAGATCTTTTAATATGTATCCTTTCTGATTAATTACAATTTGATTCAGTGTCTGAAATTTCCAAATTATTCCAATCAAATTAATGATTTTCTTCTAATTTATGTATATTAACGACATTGTTATTTTAAGGTTTTTGAAACGTTTTAATCTTGCACGTTTAGCTTGACCTATGTAACATTTCCCACAATTATGTGGACAGAAATTAATTTTATATATGACACTATGCAAATTTGTCTTCATCTCTGTTTATAATATGAAACTTTCGTTATTAATTTTAAAGATGAACCTAAAATTAACATCTCTTAGTATAATTTTTAATTTTTCTCTTATTTTAGCAACATAAATTTTTTAATAACTTATTTTTTTTTAGCTTGCTTGAAGATAAACGTTGATTAAAGTACAATAAGGTACTGAAACGTCGTCGTTAATTGAATGAGTGATTTTTATAATGTATGTGAATAGAGGTCGTAAATTTATTTAATTTTATTATTAACTAGCTGCGTGCCCGGCGTTGCCCGGGATGTCGTTTATCCATAACCCCGGATTTTACTCCAATCTCGGTAGCTTTTGCGCTATTTTTATGTAACGCAACTCGACCCCTATCCCTTAATGTGTTGTCGGCCGGCTACATTGTTTGAATATTTCTACCCCCACCCCTGTGTGTGCTTAGCTCTCATGCTGAAAGGGGTTGAAATTTTACAACAAAAAAATCGGTAGATATATTTTATAAACGTCATTGACCTCAACAATTAATTATATCACGCAAATATCAACCATTTAACATGTTAGAAAAATCCTACCCCCGTGTAGCCCCGCCCGTGGTACTTAAATGGCCAATTGAATTTTATTATTAAACTCAGCTACATCAATAAAACTGGATTTGACTCCAATCTCGATTGTATTGTCGTTATTTTCCTGTAACGCGCGTCCACCCCCAACCCTAATGACACTCCGTTCCCATGATGTAAAGGGGTTGCAATTATAGTCATATAACATCGGTAGAAACACTATCAATCTCTTCAATCCCTCAAAATATTTATCAGACTCAAATATCGGCTGTTTTAACGTGTTTGAATATTTACATCCCCGTTCACCGCCACTCTTGGGGGTGGTAGACACGACTCACCCCCAACAGTGTTTGTTTCCTGTACGCAAAGAACACGTGTACGAAATTTGGTGAAATTTGCTCCACCTGTGTAGATTTGTATAAGGAACATACACACATACATACATACAAACACTCAGTTTTATTTATTAGACTAGCTAGGTTTCCCGGCGTTGCCCGGGATGTCGTGTATCTATAACCCCCAGCTTGACTCGAATCTCGGTTGTTTTTGCGTTAATTATATGAAACCCCTAAGGGTGCTTCCCTACCATGCAGAAAGGATTTAAAATTTTACAAACAACATCGGTAGAAATAACATCAACGTCATTGACCCCGACAAATATTTATTCCAGGCAAATATCGACCATATTTGAAAAATTCCCCCCCCCCGTGGGGGGTTAAATGGCCAATTGAATGTCATAAATAAACCATAAATACATAACCCTGGATTTGACTCCAATCTCGGTTGTATTCGCGTTATTTTCTTGTAACGCCCTTCCACCCTCACCCCTTACGTTTCTCCTTTCCAATGCTGTAAGGGGTTGAAATTATACACATATCATAGCTCGTTGACCCCAAAAAATATTTATTCCACTCAAATATCGGCTTTTTTAGCATGTTTACATATTTCCACCCCCGTACCTGGGGGTGGTAGACGCGTCTCACCCTGACAGTGTTTGTTTCCTGAACGTAAAGAACACGTGTACGAAATTTGGTGAATCTTGATCCACCGGTCTATATTTGTATAAGGAACATACAAATATATATACATACAAACACTCTGCTTTATTTATTAGAAGAAGAAGAAGAAGATAAAAGCATTAATTATATATAAGGTTAATGAACTGAATATATAGTATATAAATAACTCGTAGAATAATTTTTATATTTTTTAAAATAAGCCATTGACGTTTATATTCACTCACATTATTAGTTTCCGTTTAATTAAAATGCACTTAGGTGGGATGAGGAAATTAATTCGTGAAATTCTATCCGCAATGTGAAGATCCTAAGGCTTTACGGTCACGTTGGTTTTATACCTGGTAAATTTCAAACGATTTATGGGATTAATATTACGTGAAACGTTTCCATGGTTACGGGATAACGTATTGGGTGGAAATAAACCGTTTACCGAGGCTTCTGAGGCCTTACCATTTTAGGATTATCTGTTGCTTTTTTCCCCCCTACGCCCCTTTTAAGTCGCCATTCACCACGAGAGAGAGAGGCGTATCTCTCCAGAGCTGTACACATGACTGGACGATAGATATATTTACGAGTAACTAACTCGAGCGATAAATAGCCTTATCAAGTTCAAAGACACAGAGGTCCTGACTGAGGGCAGCGTGAGGACTCCCGGATAGATCTGAGGCAACCTACACTCTCTTATGAAATCCTACTTCAGTCTCGTGGACGTTGCAAAACCCGTCGTGTTCATTTCTCAAATAATTTTTTACAATTTATACGATTTTAAAACCTTTATTTTGATATTACTCAGCTTTCAAAACTGTGCCTCGGAATATTCCTGATATCCTTTTATCGTCCGCTCCTCAGTCGACCAATTTATGTCGCCAACATCTTCTCCAGGGTACCGGAATCGTCAAGTAGTCCACTGCCTGCTACGACTGATAGATTTCATCTTCAATAAACTCCTTTACTAATCGCTTAGACCAACCCCTCTCCACGTCTGTTCTATACCGCCTCTTCCAACGCGCGTGTCATCCCCCCACCCCCAATTGTTTTTGGGTGTAGACAGGCTATGTATAGGGTAATCCACATAGTGACAACTCCCCTCTTATAGCATAGGAAAAGGATTTGAAAGGGGGGATGCGGAAGGGTAGAGGAAGGTAGCCAAGGGTTACTAGGGCTCCCGGGCTAAAGTTTAAGGTTCCTACCCGACATTCGCCTAAAAGTAATGCAGGGCAAACCCTATAGAAACCTGCATCAGGTAGGTCGGGCATTTGGTACTTGTCCCACGCCCTTCCCTGGATGGCGGGAGAGGGGTTTGCTGTGGGATCGCAGCTTACCTCTCGCCATGCCTTGGCCAGTTTAGGAGGCAGCTGGCCGACTATTCCAATAAGAAAGATAGACAACTCTTACCGTATGCCCAAGGTCTGTGACCCCGGAACATACACCTCTCAAAACAGACCGAGGGGCATCGGCATGTGGGAACCTTAGTTCAAAAAACCAGAGAGATGTGAAGGCATCCCCAAAGGTAGCCTTCGCCAGAGCTCTCTGACCCCCAATTGTCAGGCATCCATTCCAGACAATATAACGGCAATTGTTTCACAATAAGAATTACCGCTGTAGAACATGAGTATTTTTCCGAAGTTAAGATGGTGAAAATCCTGACTGTTCAAAGTCAAAGACATTAAAATGAAAAAAAAATTACGTGTGATTGAAAATAATAAATAAGAAAGATAGACAATTCAGACAAAAGAAAAGGTGATAATATAAATACCACACCATCGTTTCTGGGATCCTTGTCTCCTTTCCAGAGGTGCGAAGAGCAGCCTAGAGCGACACAACTGCACTTGTCGGTTAACAACACTCAAAAAATGGATATAATAATAAACTAATAATATAAAAAAAATAAAAAAAAGCCTTTGAGTAGCAGATTTTCGTATTTACTCATGTGAGGCTCAATTAAAATACCGAATAATTTAATTTAATCGTTAGAAGAAACATATATATATATATCTTAATTTTCATAACTTTCAAGATATAATTATACGAAGAAAAAAATATTTGTGACCAAGTTGTATTCACGGTAACATTTCAAGCTGGTTGCGTGTGATATGTGGCAACGCTGTTGATTACCACATGCTTGATTCTCTGACTGTCTTCTTTCTGCGAACGAAGACGTTTCCAGAATTGGTGTAAGTAGAGAAGGCAGCCAGCCGGAGTTCCCCAGGAATGTGAGACTTGGGAGCCGTGTTTGCCTTCGTCCTTAATTCCAGCGAATATCCGCCACAGCTCACCAGGGACCTTCCTTCCAGCACTGCCACCACAGTCGACGAAAAAAAAATTTTTTTTTTATGAGAACGAAAAACTTATAATATTCAGATTAACTTTCCCGATCCTAAGATCCATTCACGAGAAGCTTTTGTGAAGTTGTGCAGCGCTACCGTCAAAGCTGCCAATTACCAGTTCGAGTCTACAAGTGGAGGTGAAGCGTGGAAATAAAATGCTTTAAATTTATTGATTCCGCCGTAATTGGGGTAAATGGAAAGAAACTCAAGTAGAGAAACTAATATGAAAATACGTCAATGAAAAATACAGAAACAGGAAAAATGAGGGGAAAAAAAAGAAATGCACAAATAAGAAAAATACATTTATAATGAATACTTACAAATAATATATACAAATATGCGGAAATGTATAGAAAAAAATACTATTTGTAGATTATATTCTTTTCTTATTTATATAATTTTTCCCAATATTGATTATTTTCCCTTTCCGCCGTAGAGAAATTCTACTTGATCCGTATTTATCTTGCAACAGTCTATTTATTTTACTGTATGAAATAATAATTTTCCAACAGCCAGTGATGTTTACTTTCGATATATTTTCGTGTGTTAAATGCCTCTAACGTACATAGTTTCGTGAATTACTCCTCTGACTGATGACGTCATCGAGTAGACTTTACAACCGTGCTCCTGTATCATCCCCGGGCGTTCATTAAATTGGTAACACTTATAATATTTATTTTTTAAAAGATTGAAATATCTCACGGTACCGTATTTTTAATCAATTAATTTTAATCCTATTTTTTCCCCCCTTTATTTAAAAAAAATCGTGAGATTTATAAACTGAAACTTTGTGTTTCACTGTGGCAATTTAAAATTCAGGCTAATGCAAGAATAATAGTAGTCATACAACTCTAAAATATAGGAGGAAGCATATAATATAAGAAGGATATTGAAGATAAAGTTTCATGGCATCATACATAATTTTATGAATCACTCCGCCGATGACGTCATTGAGTAGATTTTACTGAGGCTCTCTCTTTGCCTGTGCTCCTATATCATCCCAAGCTGTTCGTTAAATTGGTAACACTTATATTTATTTTTAAAAAAGACTGAAATATCTCATCTATATACGTATGAAAAATTCTAATTGAGAACTGAGTTCCCTCTCATAAGTATTTCAGTAAATTTTGTTCAACTTTTCCCGCCATCGGAAGGGCGTGGGACATGTACCCAATGCCCGACCTACCCGATGCAGGTTTTTCTAAGGTTTTCCCTGCATTCCTTTAGGCGAATGCCGGGTAGGATCCTTAAAATATAGCCCGGGGGCCCTAGTAACCCTTGGCTACCTTCCACTACCCTTCCGCATCCTCCCTTTCAAATCCCTTCCTATGCTATTAAAGGGGAGTTGCCCAATGTGGATTACCCTCATGTAGCCTGTTGCCCTAAAAAAAAAAAAAAAAAAAAAAAAGATGCCTTTTCCTCTCCGTTTTTGAACTAAGGTTCCCACATGCCGAGGCACCTCGGTCTGTACTGAGAGGTGTATGTTCTGGGGTCACAGACCTTGCGCATACGGTAACAGTTGTTCGCTATTCCCATTGGAATAGTCGGCCAGCTGCCTCCTAAACTGGTCAAGGCACGGAGAAGGGAATGCTGCGACTCCACTGCAAACTCCTCTCTCCCGCCATCGGAAGGGCGTGAGACAAGTACCAAATGCCCGACCTACCTGATGCAGGTTTTTCTAGGGTTTGTCCTGCATTTCTTTTAGGCGAATGTCGGGTAGGATCCTTAAACCATAGCCCGGGGGCCATAGTTAACCGTTGGCTACCTTCCACCATCCTTCCGCATCCCCCCTTTCAAATCCCTTCCTATGCTATTAAAGGGGAGTTTCCACCATGTGGATTACCCTCATGTACCCTGTTACCCTAAAAATAAATAATAATAATAAAAGGAGATTTAATTCTACAATTTAACAGAATATTAAATATTTCTAATTTTAATGTCTAATAAATTTATTTTGACTCTAGTAAATGCCTTCTATTTCTATTTAATTTTATCAGTTTTTTCCATTTTTCAAATTTTTTTTTTAAGAATTATTTATAATTTTTATTTATTTGCGATCAGCTTTGTATTTCTGGAGTCTAAATTTCTGCGAAACATTTACGCCTATAATTCCCCTGTACAATACTAGTTTTATTCGTCAGGCTCGATTTATTACTATATTTATTTGAGTAAACACATATTTTCGCAGCACTAACATAATTCTTAACGTTGTCACCTGCCGTAAAGCTTCTGGTCTTGACGTGTCTTTCATATCTTCCTCTTCAACCTTTGCCTGCAATAATCCTCTGTATCTCCTCTTTTTTTTTTCGACGACGACTCGTGATTTGCTTTCATATCTTTGATACTGAAGGGTAGGTTCTCTACCATATAAAAACGTCAAAGCGTTTAATATGTAAAAATAAAAATTTATTGACCGATATCTCTCATCATCTATTCCGGTGCTTTGGAATGAATCTCTTTGGAAGCCCCCCCCCACCCCCACCCCACAGGAAGTCGTTTCTTGCTGTACAGAGCCAATTCGTTGGCAAATTCCGTAGCCCTCGCTTCCTCTTTTTGTAATCTGTCTGCCTGCCTGTCCCACGGCTTGTCGTGGTCGTCTTTCTCTGATAGATTGCAAGTCCAACCTTGTAGAGGAGGAGGTGAATGTTGATCTCTGGATTTTGTGTAAGGGAAGCGGCCAATTATATCTAAATAATCAAGTTGCTCCGTAGACTAATAAAATAAAAACTTAATTTCAACGAAAAACCTGCATTACTTTTAGGTGAATGGCGGGTAGGATCCTGAAACCATAGCCCGGAAAGCCCTAGTTAACCCTTTGCTACCTTCCCCTACTCTTCCATTTCCCCCCTTTCAAATCCCTTCCTATGCTGTTAAAGGGGAGTTGCCCAACGTGGATTACCCTCATGTAGCCTCTTACCCTAAAAAATAATAATAAAAGGAGATTTAATTCTAGAATTTTTAATATAATATTAAATATAAATTATTTTTACATATTAAAACTACTTTTGTATACATATTATGGTTTTTATTAGGGGGTTTCAGCTATGTCTTCTCCATGCATGTCACTGCGGTGAAGGAAGCGGAAGCCATTTTTTTTATGTCGTTAGTAATTCCCTCGTTTACACTGACTTGTATCAGTCCTCTATTTATCCATGACATTACAAAGTTTCGGCAACTGTACGACATAAAGCCAGTCCTGACTGTCTATTTTCCGTCCAAATCAATGTTTAACTCTTAATTGGTTTCATAAATCTACTTTACTCAGCCAGAATAATATTTTTTTTATATATAATCATCCAATTAATGCAAAAAAAGACAACGGTTTTTAATTTTGTCGATTAAGCTTTGTTACTGTCCACTTAATTCTGATAAACCTGAACACAATCTATTCAAAATTTTAACAGCCAATTATTATCCGATTGATTTTAATATTAGAATTAATTACCTTTATAGTAACAAAGAAACTGTTGGCCGTCAAAATAAAAATCCAGTACTGACAATTTCATTATTATGTTTGTTTATGTACTAAATTTAAAATCTTATTCAAATAACTAAATTTCTCTGTAATTTTTTACTCTGTTAGTTCTTTGTCTTATTTTATATTTGAAATAGTGTTTGAATACTATGGATTTCCATAATTTTTTTTATAAAATTAAGTTTCAGTACTTGCTGACTTTGTTATATGGGCCAGACGAAACGATCTTTGTTAACTAGAATTAAGGGACATAAAACCAATGTAAACATTCTCCAATTACAAAACATTGTTTTGATATTAATAATTCTTTAAATTTTGATAATACTGTTATAGATAAGGAAACTAATTTTTTTTAAAAAAATTATTTTAATCTCAGAAATGTTACATATTAAGACCAACAAATAAGTTAAAGAGGACTCTTCTCCTTTAAACTCTATTTATGAAGGCTTATCAAATAACCTTTGTTAATTTATATGTTTTTTGCATATTCTTTACAAAGTGTTGTAACTTTGGCTGTGTCACTTTGATCTGGAGATGGTACTGACAAGGATCACAACAGTTGATCGAAACGTCTCCAAATATCAAATTAATCAGTTCAAAATTAATTTCTGTTATTGTTGTAAGGGTCGTTAATTACTTTGTGTTAATAAAAATATGTTATTTTTTCTTAGACTGAAGTGACAATTTCCAACTGACAAAATACAATTTTAATATCCTGCAGTAAAAACAGCATGCAAAAGAAATAAAGATGTTTTAATGATCCCACAAGCCGAGGCACCTCGGTCTGTTTTGAGAGGTGTATGTTCCGGGGTCACAGACCTTGGGCATACGGTAAGAGTTGTCCGCTGTTCCCATTGGAATAGTCGGCCAGCTGCCTCCTAAACTGGTCGAGGTACGGAGAAGGGAATGCTGCGTCCCCACAGCAAACTCCTCTTCCGCTATCGGAAGGGCTTGGGACAAGTACCCAATGCCCGACCTACCCGATGCAGGTTTTCCTAGGGTTTTCCCTGCATTTCTTTTGGCGAATGCCGGGTAGGATCCTTAAAATATAGCCCGGGGGCCCTAGTAACCCTTGGCTACCTTCCTCTACTCTTCCGCATCCCCCCTTTCAAATCCATTCCTATGCTATTAAAGGGGAGTTGCCCAATGTGGATCACCCTCATGTAGCCTGTTGCCCTAAAAAAAAAGTTTTAATGAAACGTTGATGCAATTGAATGCCCCACATACGGCAAAAATTAAAAGCTGCCCTATAAAGTAAAATTTTAAATGGAACATCGTTCATTGATTATTGTCAAGTGATCATTGTCTGGTATTATAGATCTACAGTTCTTTTCAAGTGTTAAGCGGTTTGACCTTGAAGCTGTTCCTTGTGCCGTCTAACACACATTATCGTCTACTGAGCTGCTGTAAGGGTTTGTGGTCACTCATAATTGGCGATGTAGCAACTCTTGTCTAATTCTCTTTTCTCATTCGATGACGACCATTTTTGAAACTATTTTAGAGCTGATGATCTCGGTTCGTCAGTCCGTTCACCTTGGCCACTGTCCACCAAGCTCAAGATATATCGGCTTCTGATAATTCCAATCCTAAACCTCTGTTTACTTTACTTGGAGAGAAGAATGCGACGGTTTTTTGAATAGACAACCGCAGTTCGTTTGCTCCCACGCAAGTCGAGAAAAGTGAGGAGAAGGACAAAACGTCAATGTTAACCCATTATCCACATCTCAAAGAAAAACTACTTATCCCAACGAATGTTGGCAAAAGAATCGCCCACGTGAAGCTAGTTGGCTTTTATTTTCGCTTGAAAGGAAATATTGTGTAAACATTCGCAGGCTGGCAGACAGACAGACAGCAGCACTTCAAGTACCGCAGACGACTGATATAAGGGATTCAGAAAACTCCGGCGGTGAAGAAGTCTCTGCCATCTGTTTACTATTCTATTCAGGGACCGAAAAGGTTTCCGTTAAGAGAGTATGAGCAATGCTTTCCCAGTAAATTCGTGGGTAGAAACACAACACTTGAGCAACTAGACAGATACTCGAAATAACATGGGGGGGGGGGAATAGGAAACTAAATGTATAAGAAAAACCCAGAACACAGTTTTGTTCTTCATTACGCAGCATGTCATGGGATTACATAAGAACAGTTAAAAAAATGAAATTTTAAGAATCATGATAGGTTACTTTATTATTCTTTAACATGGATATTTTTAGACGAGGTCTTACAGGACCAAAAAAAAATCTAAGATTAAATGTATGTATGTATATTACGAATTTCGATTGAGATCGTTCCCAGTGGCAATCAAAAGCAAATATAGAAACGAAAGTATTACAAATAAAACAAATTTTTAAAGAAGAATAAAAAAAAATAATAATAATAGTAGAAATTTGTTCTGAAAATTTTTTCACTCTCCCCACACTTCACTTCACTTTACTAAAGAATAATATAGACCTAAACTTATTTAAAATACAGAAAAAAATATTTCACTTCACTAATTTATTTATATATTTTTTAGGGTAACAGGCTACATGAGGGTAATCCACATAGTGCCAACTCCCCTTTAATAGCATAGGAAGGGATTAGAAAGAGGGGATGCGGAATGGTAGAGGAAGGTAGCCAAGCGTTAAGTACGGTCCCCGGGCTATATGTTAAGGATCTTACCCGGCATTCGCCTAAAGAAATGCAGGGAAACTCCTAGAAAAACCTGCATCAGGTAGGTTGGGCATTGGGTACTTGTCCCACGCCCTTCCGATAGTGGGAGAGGAGTTTGCTGTAGGGACGCAGCATTCCCTTCTCCGTGCCTCGACCAGTTTAGGAGGCAGCTGGCCGACTATTCCAATGGGAATGGTGGACAACTCTTACCGTATGCCCAAGGTCTGCGACCCCGCAACATACACCTCTCAGAACAGGCCGAGGTGCCTCGGCTTGTGGAAACCTTTGTTCAAAAACGGAGAGGAAAAGGCATCCCTTAAGGTAGCCCCTTCGTATGTCTCCAACAAAGTTCTGCCTGCGAGTGAACATCCCTCGCAGATATTGCCTGCCAGAGAATAGCCCGTGAGAGAATTCTTTCGCAGGCTTCATTCATATTATATTATATTCTTAAACCATCTTATTGGAAGATTCTCCTCAGACACTGCTGCAGGTAAATTGTTGCAATCGCCTACAGATCTGTTTAGGAATGAGAATTTCCCTATGTCTGTTTTTTGCGGTCTCGTTTTGATTTTACTCTGCCAATGTAAGTTGGTTTTTCGGTCTTATCCCCCTCTGTATGTCTTTCCTACGCTTTATTACCCTGTGTATGATTTTAAAAAGTGCGCAAAGTCTATCTTTCTTCTGTCTGGTTGTCAAAGATTCCCACCCCTCATTTCTCTACTTTTTCCCGCCCGTGACCAGGTCCCCGAATTACAAATTCTAAAATTTTTCTAGACCTACTACGTGGTGTTTTCTGTACGGCTCCCAACAACTTGCGCCATACTCGAGGATGGGACGCGAACCAGAGATTTAGAAGTAAGTTCTTTTGATTTGCCACTCCCATTTTTTATTATTCTCTGTACAAAATGTAAACATTTCCAAGATTTCCGAGACGCAGAATTTACACGTTGTTTCCATCCTAGATTTGAGTTCAAAATGATTCCTAAATCTTGGCAGCTGTTTATCTGATTTATTTTCTCCCCATTTATAATATAGCCCAATCATATATTTCCACAATATTTATTAAATGTAATTGATTTACATTTTTTTCTCTATTTATCGTAATTTTAATTTGTTTCAAATGCCAGTGCCCATAGGCTTCTCTCACGGGTCCATCGTATTACGATGTTAATAAAATATTATTCGATTCTTTTACACCACTTGTGACAAAAAAAAATTATATTCCCGTACAAATCTGACAAGCAACCCGATGAAAGTACAAGAAAGTACTGAAAAGGTCGGTGCGTCAAATAAAATTTTTTAATGGATTTAAAAATGGTCGTTAATTAATTTAATTTAACTCATTAATAAAAACAGATTTTATTCATATTATCTACGTATATATACCTATTTATAGTTTTTTGTTTTAATTAGTTTATACACAATTTTTTCTCAAATACTGACTGTTTATTTTTACAGAAAAAAATGTGTACTAATTAAAACAAAAAATTTAAAAATAAATAACTATACGGCCTTGAGACAGAATAATATATTTTTTAACAATTTTTTAAAGTTTTTTATATATAATATTGTTCAACCTGAAGAGTTCCTCAAACTTGACGAAACGTTGTTTATTTAATTTAATTTAATCTTTAACTGATTCTGGTAGACTTTTAAATGCTGACGATTATTAAAATTATTTTTCTGAACTCAAGGCTATATATTTTTTTTGTCAGATATTTTTTTATCATTAAAACCAAAAACTCTTACAATACGACGTTTCGTCCTCTTTTTTATGGAATATACAGGTTTATAAATATAAAAATCTGTATATTTCAAAAGACACAAAATTGTGGAAAAAAAAGTCTTATTATAATTACTTTTGTTTTAATTATTTAATACACACTTTTCTGATATATTGGCTGTCTTTTAGATAATTAAATACAATCAGAAAAATTAATTAGTATAAATACTTGTATAGGCATTATTGATTTATATTTAATACTTCTATGAATAATTTTTTTATTTAATAAAATTAAATTTCAATATATATTTAGCTGTAGTCATTACCCAGATGATTAAAAATAATAAAAATATATTGTTTTTAAGTTCAGAATAACGAATAAAAAGTTTCGTTGCAAAGGAAAAGATAATAAATTCTTACTCGGACTTTAATTCTATTTATTTTCAGATATTTTTGTTTTGTTTTTCCACACGAGTCGAAGCAACTTTTTTTTGGCATATTCGTCGACTTTCTTCCTTGTCAAAGTCTTATATAAATATATTACATTTACATCTAAACATGACAGAAAATTAATTACATCCGAGAGTAGAAAATATAAAAGCCTTTTCGTTACGTCCTTATAATGAGATTTTTTCCCCCCACCACCACCACCACCAAAGTGAAGCAGAAAAAAATAACACGACGACGACAACGATATATTTTCACTCTCTCTCGTTGTGTCTTTATTTTAACAGTTCTCTGTAATTACGTTTACTTTAATTAAGTCTCCTGAGGAAATGTTATTTTAAAAATTATGTATGTGTTGAAAGGGTGGACGGGGGTTGGAAATAACAACCCAATTATACGGAAAGAAGACAGACAGAGAGTCGGTGCGTTGTATGAAAAAACATCATGTTTAATAATATGAAGGAATTGCATGAGTTTGATGGTACAAAAAGATTGATAGAGGCTGTTTGTAAGTCAGAGAGGAAAAAAAGGGTGCCACTTGAAATAATGTGCAGGAGGAGAAAAACGATACAGTTAAATAACATGTGAAAAGGGGGGGGGGGAATGTCGATCTGTGAGATTACTGGGGAAGTCCTTTTCACTGGTAATGGAATTCCTCGACACTTGTGTGAGGAGGTGATCTTGGACATGCCGGGTGTGATATATACATCGCGTGGGAGGAGTCGGGTTGGGCAGCAGACGGACCAATTCATGGATAGATGGATTGCAGACATCCTTCTCCCGACCAGTTTAATCAGTTCTCTTCAGGGACTGCCATACATCTAAGGTCGATGGCCTGCTCTCATCCATCTCTCTCAAGACTCATTTAATAAGCACGGAACTAATTCCGCTCCTTCCTTATTTACGTCCTTTCTTATCTCGTCTTGCGTGTTAAGCTAAAATCATCTGCATTCAATAAATAGTCTACCAGAATCAGTTTAAGATTCAGCGAGTTCCCATTAAAAACATGTCGTCAACACGACGCTAAAATGTCCGGTAATTTTTTTTTTGGGGGGGGGATTCGGAGGAGGTGATTAATTATTTTTTCTAATGCATTCGACTGTTTAAAATAAACTTATAGTCTTTTATCTCCCAAAAAAAAACATTTGCGGCCATCTTTCTATTCCCACAGTACGTCAATTCACTATTTTTAAATCGTGGCGAAATATAAACTCAAGGTAAAACTTTAATATTATTTTAATATTCTATAAAACTAAATTAAAGTTTTATAGCGTCAATTTGACTAGCTCTCACAAGCCTCTTCACTCAGGAGCATTTTTAATTTATTGCAGACAAACGACATATAAATATTAGTAAATGACTTATTGAACTTATACATACACTTTAATTTTTCTTTGTAGCGTTACGACGTTTCAATACATGTTTGTATCTTCATCAGGCATTATTATGAAAAAAAAAATACGTCTCATTGAAAATAATGAATAAGAAAAATAGTCAATTCTGACAAAAGAAGTTATAATATAAATACCACACAACGTTTCCGGGAGCCTTGTTCATTTCATCAGGTGCAGAAAAACGCAAGAGCATAGAGAGACAACTTCACGGGTCTAAAGCCCCTTTGAGTGCACGAGACAATGATGACAAAACTCAAAAGCCTGAAGAAAGGAACATTAATTATCCAAATTATTATGACAGACTAGCAGTAAAAACAATTTAAACGTCAATAAATACAGAAAGTTTTGAAAACGGGTCCGAGGCATACAATTCACTTAACTTCAAAGAGATTGTAGCAATACTGAATTTAAAAAATCTGAAGACGATACGAACATGTACAGAAACGTCGTAACGCTGTAAATAAAAAATAAACTGTCTGTATAAGGTAAATAATTTATTTGATAATTAAAAAACAGACCTGAAATAAAAACTTTCATATAAATAGATTATAAATAATTATTCGAAAAAGAAATTTGATCTGTACAGTGGCCAAAGTCAGAATTGATTGATTTATTTTAACTAAACGGACTTTTTGTCCAATTACAATTTTTAGAAAAATATATGTAGAACGCTTGTGTATAATACAATTTTTAAACTAATTACAAAAATTATTAATAAATATAAGTATGCAAATATAAAAATGTCATCAATTGGCAATAATCCTATAATATATTCATTCATCATTTTACAAATTCTGGTTAAAGGATTATTCTGTGTATAATTCGATTTATAATATTTTATCAGAAACAAGTTTCTTTATTTTATTAATATAGTCGTTCCTGTCTTCTCTTATTTTTCACGTGTCACTCCATCCCATTTTTTACGAGTTGTAACTCCTACATTAATTTATAACTCAATATTCCTTTATGCTGTGACTCTTTTTCTTCTAACCGATTATGTTAATATTGTAATAATCAAGAGGTTGGGTTTAATTAAATAAATGAATTAATAAACTTTAATTAAATAAAATTATTTATTTTCACTTTGTGGCTTCTAACTCAAAAACAATCACAATTTAAAATATTGATTTCTCAGGGCCTTCACTGGGTATGATAATGGACACAACAAATTGATTTAAAAACTTATTAACAAACCGTTCACATTTACCTAAACAATACGTCGATAGAAAGAAATTAAAAAGAAAAGAAATTAACTTTGATTGACAATTGAAAGAGAACGAAATCTGACTCTATCCTTTAATTACGTTTACAATTAATCATTAGTTTGGTTTTGTTACTTACATCTGTCCAGCTGGTACCAGCATTCCTTTTGGTTTAGGAAGTACACTGTTGCAAGATTATACACTGATTCTAGAAGTAAACTCACAGACTTTACACTATTGAAGTCAAAATTGATAGGCTCCCAGGAACTCGGAAGATCCTCCTGAATGTCAGCTATCTGATGTCTGCTTGCCTTCCCTGGCTGGCTATCAACGTAAACTTTCTTAGACTTTCCTGGCTGGCTGTATACGTAAAAACTGCTTGCTTCCTTCCCTGGCTGGCTATAGACATAAACTGCTTTTACTTAACGATATATACGAGGTAATACTTCCGTTAATTTTTTTACTTTGTCTTAAATTCACAACTTTGTTTAATAATACATTAACGACGGCTAGTCTCTGCTCTAGTATTATTCGTTCCGTCCTCTGAAATGTCCCGCCACCAACTGACAGTTATATTACTTGTTCTGCTCCTCACGATGTTTTTCCGCGAACTCACTCCTAGTTCTCTCGAGTTTTAGCGCGCATACGCCATTTTTGACTTTTCGACAAATCAAAATGTGTTCGCTTCTCTCATTGTTGCTTTGTTCGATCAGACCGCTATAATGGATTTCTCAAACAATTTAAATTTTACGTCCAAACAATTAATGGCCTAATTAATTGGCAATATATTTTATCAATTTATTAAAATTACTACAAAATGTTTCCCCCTATTTGATCAGGGACACATTCAGTTGTATTTAGTTAACAGACTCTTAACAGAATTTTTTTTTGACTTCTTCCTACAATTTCCAGGGCTAAACAGAAATTTTTTAGTTTATGGAAGTTTTAATTTTAATAAAAGTAATTCGTCTTCACGGAAATATTCGTAACGTTCAATTTGCGATCAACTTCCAGCTACTTCAGCTTTCGAAAATAAATGTCCGATGTTGTACGGTTTACATTTTGGCGGAACTTGGGGAAAATGTTCGGAAAAAAATAAAGTGGCCAACCAGAAGCGGAAAACTTTGAAATCTTGGAAAGGGACTCCTAGATCAAATTTAGTTGCTCTTCGATAGACCTAGGGTTAAAGAGACTGCTCGCTACGCCACTGTGGTACGGATTATTATAAGGCAAACGTTCAAAGGGTGGTCAATTATGACATTGGGTAACATTTAAAAAAATATCAAGCACGACAACTATTTATTTTCTGATGAGTTGTGGATTTTATCTGTATTTTTCAACGTGTGTTTACTAATTTTGTTTTCTATCTCGGAATCTAAAAAAATGTTTAAGACGTAGTGGTTTTCGTTTAATATTTAAAACTTTCCCACCACCCCCGGGAATGTGACAGCGATTTCCAGTTTATAATTGTATATAGATTTTTTTAAAAACTATAAAAAACGCGTTTTTAATTATATCGATCCAATTTGTATTCTTTGAGATATTAAGCAACCTATCCGGGATTTTTACTGTTCGTTGAAACACTGCTTAATATAAAATTCGAGGTTAAGAAGATTTAAATACGACTACGCCGTGGCTTACAAACGTTTAATATCACTGTACTTTGGATTCAAAGGGAATTTTTAAAGGAATTAAAAGCTTATTGTTCGACTGAGAAGAGCGTTGTTTCGATATCAAAGTCACTGGCCCGAAGATTAAAAAAATAATCCGCCTTTGTGTAACCCTATCTGAATGTTTAAAAAGAAGTTAGTAGACCCACGTTTTCAACCTTGGGCACATCCCTGCATTTTTCATGTTCCATTTAATGCATTAGCTCGT